>CABHPP010113952.1:26702-54273 GCA_902168425.1 Peromyscus attwateri
TTGGGGAGGGGTATATGGGAGCATCAGGAGGGAGGAAAGTTGAAATTAAATGCAATCTCAAAAAATAAACAAACCAAAAGGCTATAAGTGTGTGCTACTGCACCCCATTTCTGCAGCTCTGGGGATCAAACACAGGGCTTTCTGCAGGCTAGTCATGGACTCTCCCAACTGAGCTACATCCCCAGCCTACAGTGAGATTCCCATTTCAAGAAAGATAGTATGATATTCATGGGAGGCCTGCCCCTTTCTGAACAGAAACAGAGGAGGAGTGGCTGGGAAGGGGGGCGATGGGGAGCAGGGAAGAAATGGGAGGAGAGGAGAGAGGAGACACTAAGGTCAGGATATTAGATAGATAGATAGATAGATAGATAGATAGATAGATAGATAGATAGAAAGAAAGAAAGAAAGAAAGAAAGAAAGAAAGAAAGAAAGAAAGATATAGATAGATAGATAGATAGATAGATAGATAGATAGATAGATAGATAGATAGCAACAACCACAAAAAAGAAATATGGGCTATAATAAGATGGCAACCTACTTGAGCACCGATGCAATGGGACTGAACAAGTCCAAATAGTATATGATAAAATAATGTGGATGGTGGTTTTCAAGTTGCCTCCTGTTGAATTAATGGCCCACAAAAGTCCGGACTGTATCAGTGTACATTTATCTCAGCTGGTTTCTAAACTATAATTAAAAAGTAACACAATCTTGCAAGTCTCCTTAAAGTCTAGCACACAAGAGGACAGGGTGGCTCAGTGGTTAGAGCACAGGACAAAAGTGTGGATCTCCAAAACTCACAGAGACACCGAGTGGGAGTGGCAGGCTTGTCATCTGTGATGTCGGCCCTGGAAGGTGGAGATGAGGGATTCTCAATACCAAGGTAGCTCTCGGGGCTAGACTAGTCATAATGGCAAGCTCTGGGTTTGATGGAGAGACTTGCCTCAGTAAATAAGGTCAAAGAGCAATTGAGGGTGATCCCTGACACCAACCTTCAGATCTCTACACACATGCATATATACAAATATGCACCCCCACACACGTACACTTGTGCCTACATACATGCAAACGTTCAGATACATGCACACCAAGCACACACATGTGAAAATGGTAAAAGAAAAAAGTGTTTTGAATCCAACAGAAAGGATACCAGTAGCACACATGATCACACAAACTTTAAGAACAGTGTTTCCCACCATCTGTGAACACACGAACGGTAGAGAAAGCAGCATTCGTTGGGAAGGATGGAGTTTCAGGCTTGCCTTTAGCAAATGCCCACCGCTGTGTATGCCGCACAAGTGAGCAGATGCGCAAACATCTTTCCCTCACAGTTTCTTTCCAGACAAAACTGTGTGGTGGTGGGGCACAGGTGGTGATGGAGCACCGGTGGGGGGGCCTGGGTGGTGGTGGGGGCCTTGGGTGGTGATGGGTGGCACAGGTGGTGGTAGAGCACCAGTCGGGGGGCATGGGTGGTGATGGGGGGCCTGGGTGGTGGTGGGGGGCCTGAGTGCTGGTGGAGCACCGGTCAGGGGGCATGGTCAGAGCATTTTGGTTAAGGTTAAGGTGCAACCTGGTACTTGGCAGGTTCTGGTAAATGCGTGTTGAATGTGTCTTGTTTCATGGGGTCTGTTTCTCCACTATACTAGTTCAAGCTTGTCCGTCTCACCAGCCTTACAAGATGATTCATTCCAGAAACAACCCAGGCCGCCTACTCTTCTACATGCTCGTCCTCCTCCACCTGGAGCCCACACCTCTCTCTTCAGGAAACTTCCACACCTGTCCCCTCCAGCACATCAGACAGGGGATGAATCTTTATTCATGTCCCCAAGGTCTTAGGCACATGTTTCTCACAATGTTTATTAAGCCATGCGTTATTGTTGTTGCTTTTTCACTCAAGTATTTTTATTGGGGTAAAATTGACACTGAACGTGAGTCATTTCAAATGTATCATTCAGTCACACTGTGTACATTCACAAGGCTGGTCCTCCATTGCCATGAACTCTAGAATTTCCCATCTCTCCTAAAGGATACACTGTTGCCTCTCAGCAGTCCCTTACCCTTCCAACGTGCCTTCATCCCTGGAAAACTGCAACCTGTGGATTTGCCCATCCATGATATTTCATGGAAATGAAGCCATCCCGTATGTAGTTGGTTACTGGCTGGCTTCTTTCAACACACTGCAGTGCGTGTTGGTACTGTATTCTCTCTTTGTATGGATATGCCACATTTTGTTCCATTCATCTCTTGATGGGTACTTGGCTATTGTAGATAGAGAGAGAGAAAGAGAGACAGAGAGACAGAGAGCAGAGACAGAGAGACAGACAGAGACAGACAGAGAGACAGAGAGATAGAGAGTAAATGCATATTTTCATCTTTTCGGGATATATCCAGAGTAGAATTGATAGGTCACATGCCAATTCTAGGTTTTGCTTTTGAGAGATCCTCCAATCTTTTTCCATAATGGCTGCACCATTTTCCATCCTCATGAACAGTTCATGAGAGCTTTAATTCCTTCATATCCTTGTCAACTATATTATTTTCTATTTATATTGTTGCTCTTATGATTATACCCTCTGAGTGGGTATAAAGTGGTTTCTAGCACATTTGTGATTAGCATTTCTTTAATGATTAAATATGTTGTAGATTTCTCTCTCTCTCTCTCTCTCTCTCTCTCTCTCTCTCTCTCTCTCTCTCTCTGTGTGTGTGTGTGTGTGTGTGTGTGTGTGTGTGTGTGTGTGTGTGTGTATACATTAGCCATTTATGTATCTTCCTGTGGAAAAAGATGTTGGCACTGGGTGTTCTGGTTATCTTGCCCTCCAGATGTCAGCTCAGGGATAGTATAAAAATGCTCCTCCTATTTAGGTCTTCGGTGCAAACATCAGCCACAGTCACGGCTGTCCCTCTAAGGGGAAGAAAGCCCCCGCCTACTTTTTTAAATTTTTATTTTTATTTTATGTGCATTGGTATTTTGCCATGGGTGTCAGGTCCTCTGGAACTAGAGTTACAGACAGTTATGAGCTGCCATGCGGGTGCTGGGAATTGAGCCCAGGTCCTCTGGAAGAGTGGTCAGTGCTCTTAACCGATGAGCCCTCTTTCCAGCCCCGCCACCTACTTTTACAATGGGCCCAATGGTAGTAGGCTTTCCTTAAGAACCAGGACCCATCCCAACCCTAAATGGGATGCCTATATGACATGAGGCTCAGAGATCTATGTGGGAGAGAAAGAGCATAAGAGACGTAGGTGGTGAATGATTTAAAAGAAACAGCATTTTCCAGATACACGAAGGCAGAGGTACATACAAACTCAGAGGGACTGTGACAGCACACGCAAGACCTGACCAAGCCAAAGCCAGACAAAAATCCCAGACTAGAGGAAGGGAAATGGGTATAAAGCCCCACCCCTAGCCAAGAAGCTATTGGCATTTGGTTGCTGTTGGGTTAGAGACAAAGTCAGTTTTCTTCAATCGAGTGATTGTGGGTACATAAACTACACTCTAGGGCAGGCCCCACACCCAGGCATAGTTGGCCAACAGAAAGCAGACACCATGTTTTCTGTTTGTCTGTCTGTTTAAGGGAGCAGGAACTTGAAATTGGATGAGCCAAGAAATGGGGGAGGATTTGGGAGGAGTTTGGGAAGAGAAGTGAACATGGCCAAAATGTATGTTATGAAACTCTCCAGGAATAAATAAAAAATTATTTTTAATGGACTTAATGTAGGTGTGACCTCAAGATTTGAGTAAAGAAAAAGCCAGAGGGACCTGCTAAAGGCATGTGTGTGTGTGTGTGTGTGTGTGTGTGTGTGTGCGCGTGTGTGTGCCATGATGAAATCCATTACTTTGCATGCTAACTTGAAAATTAATTTTAAGACTTTTTTTTTAAGGAAAAAAAAAAAAACTTCCCAAACCTGGAACAAAAAATAGTGAGCAGAATTTGATCCTCAGTATACATCTCCCTGTTCATCCCTGTTTGCTCACGGGTACAATTATCAAATCCTGAGCTCACTCACTAGGATGTCATGCTAGACACCTGGAAAGACGGTTGTGTGCTGGGGATGAGGGTGCCAGCCTTGGACACCTCACATTTGACTCGGGTCCCCACCTGGAGCTGCTCAGATTCCAGTGGTGTCTCCCCTCCTCCTCTTCCTCTTCCTCCTTCTTCTCTGCTCCCCCCTCACCTGTGAGAATAATGGGACTCTTAACGTGTGGGAATGAGAACAATATGGGAGCCTCACGAGATTCTCCTGTAAGATTCCAAACATTAGATGTCTGCCTGCGGAGGACAGCTCTTCTCTTTCTTTTTCCTCACCTTTGGTTACACTTGGCCTCTCCCACCATCTTCGGCATCCAGTCCCCAAGAGCTAGAGCTGAAACACTCACTGGCTCCATCTTTTTCCTTTGATTGTTTAATTAAATAGCCACGGGGATCTTTTTTAAGCATCCTGGAATTCTGTATAATAACAGTGAGCCTCAGATCATGGCTATCAATAAAAGTCATATTTGCATGCATGTGTCACATTATGAGGCCTTTCACAAACATGATCTCTCTGATTCTACTCAAAAGTCCATGAGGCGTGCAAAACCAACTCCAGCAGATAGATAGTAAATGAAGGGACACAGAATGAGATGAGTGGCTGTGGAAAGGGCCCAGCCTGGAAAGCGCTGGCCTCATGTGAAGACTGGAGTTCGGACCCCAGAGCTCACAAAAAATGATGTGGTTACGGCAACCCACTGTAATTCCCAGCAAGTAGAAGGCACGGTAAACTGGCTCTCCAGGCTAGCAAGTTGAGTATGGGGTCAGCAAGGGAGCCTGCCTCAACATATAAGATAGAGTGTTGGAGGAAGATATCGTGCTTCGAGTCTACATAGTACACACACACACACACACACACACACACACACACACACACACACACGCACGCGCGCACGCGCGCGCACACACACACACAAACATGCATGCAAACATACCACACAGAAATACATACATATTCGGAAAAAAAGAAGAGAGAGATGACTTGCCAAAGTTCACATCACTTCGAAGTAACAAAGCCCAGACTGCCTCTTAGCCCTTCTTTGAAAACTGCAAAACCATTCACTCACAGAAACCACACTATAAGAACAAACTTTGTACTATGACCAGGATCATGTGGCTCAGTTTCACTGCTCTTTAACAGCTTAGAAATAGTTACATTTCGATGAGGGAAACTCCCTGCCTTCGTTTCCAATACTTTCAACATATTTCATGTTTAATTTTAGACCCCAATTTCTTGGCAACTAGTCCAAACAAAATTTCAAACCCAAGCTGTACCCTTGATGAAATAACTCTTCCCTCCCCCCGCCCCCCCACCCCGCCCCCACCAAAATAAAATAGTCCATGGGCAAATTGTTCCACGTTGCGCTCAGTGACCAGGGACACAGCTGGCAGAAAGCACTACAGAAAGTTTTTCTATTTGTCGAGATGGTTCTGTGCTTGATCCTCGTGGATAGCTCTTAATAACTCAGTCACGCACTGCTCAGCAGTATATTGCTTCCACAATGCTAATTTAAACCATGTCACTGTGCTTGCAATGAGGCTGACAATGGCCAAACAGTGGGGGGGGGGGGGGGAGTTCATTCTTCAAATTAAATATGCGCTATTCATCTGCAAACCTCCTGCTTGAGCAGCTAGTTAAAATTTTTCTTTCTCCCCGTCCTCGCCTCTTTCTCTCCTCCTCTTCCTCCCTCCCTCCCTCCCCCTTCCTTCCCTACCCACCTTCCCCTCTCATTTCCTCTTCTCTTCCCCTCTGAGTGTCTCACTGCCTCTGTCTCCGCCTGTCCGTCTCTGTCTGTCTGTCTCTCACTCTCTCTCTGCACATGTTGGATAATTTCCAAGCCCCTAACATACACTTTACTGAAACAGGCTGCATAGACCACACACGCACGCAAATGGCCTGAATAAGTCGGCCGCATAAGCAACAGCCACTCGAGTGCAGAGAATGTTTAAACTTGAGAGAAGAAACAATAAATTCGGGCAGAGCCTTTCTTCTCAAGTGATTCCTTATTGAGGCTTCTGCTCTGAATTAGGAAGAAGTTTGTGTCAGGGTGGTGGTGGACATATCTGGGGCCCACCCTGAACTCTCTCTTTCTCCAGAACAAGCAGCTCCACGGGAAGGGAGAGCCCTGGGAGACAGCCCGCCAGGGTTGTGCAACCAAAGGAAGGGTCGGAGTTTAGGCAAGATCATCTTCCAGTTTTCCACGGCAGCCTTGGAGAAAGGCAAACCTTGGGGGCTTAAGGAGGAAAGGTTTGCAGCCTCCATCTTACAGGTTTTCAATGTTGATCGCTCCTCTGGCCTCACTGCCAGTAGGAGATCCCAGCCGTGGCAATTCTCTGCCATTCCTCTTCTTCAAAACTCAAATTTGGCATTGTGTCCTACAAGGACCACGTGGCCGGGAGCCTGTTCAGATCCCCAAGTCTCCTCCTCCGCTGCCCCAGAGCTCCAGCCACCTCTGCTTGCTGCTCATGCACCCATCTACCTCCCACCCCCAACGTCCCCAGATCGACTCCAACCATGGACCCTCAGTCCAGCTGGGTGCTGCCTGCTGCTCTTCCTCAGAGCATCCTGGCAGCGGTGGTTTCTTCTCTTTGTTCAGACCTCAGCTTAAATGTCACCTCCTCTCCTGAGCAATGTCGTCCCAGCCCCACCCCCACCCCAGCTCTCTAGGTTGCCTAGATTGCACGTCTCAGTTCTTGTTCCCTAGCAACAGGATAATGTGTCCACACCCTGGCCTGGTGTCTTTGCAGTCCCTCTTACTGTGAGCAGACACTTCCTTCTGTTGACACTGCTCCTATGATTGTCCTCGGCCAGAGACACATGGCTGTCAGTGGCAGGAGACCAGGCCCACGCTGAAGCTCCAAGAGCAAGGGCCTGTTTACACTCGTCCCCTTGCTCTGTTGAGATCCCACAACAGAAGGACGTGCTGAGATGATCACCCATCGCCATGGGTCCAAAGCAAACAACAAAGCCACAGGAAAGAGGAGCTCTCAGATGAGTCTGTTTTGGTGAGCCCCTGATATTGAAACATGGCTGGTTACACAACACAAAGCTCATATACTTTGCAATTAATAATACCTGATACACCCCCCCCACCCCCGGGGTCAGTCATGTCACTTTGTTTTCATTATAATCCTTTTCTTCCTCATACATAATTTCTGATTTATTTGTTCATTATTTATTTCTTCCCACCACAATGGGAGTTCCACGCAGACACTATGTCTCCAGTCTCTAAAGCACAGGCTCACAGTAGGTACTGAAAAAATAATTGCTAAATGAGGAAGATCCCAGTTCTAATCCCCATAAGGATTTCTATTGTTTACCCACCTGCAAAATCAAACAAATCCTGAAGGAAAACACATTTTCTGAAATTAAAAAATCAAGTAGGGGTCAGCAAGTGACGCAGCAGATAGAGGTGTTCGCAGCTCAGGCCTGATGACCTGAGTTCGAGCCCCAGAACACACACACACATAGACGGGAAGAACCGATTCCACCAAGTGGTCCTCCAACCTCCACACGTGACGGCAGCACACAAGGCCGCACACACATCACACACTTGTACATACACCATAATAAAATAAATAAATAAAACTAATAAAGCTGGATGCGGTAGCTCATTACCTGTAATCTCAGCACAGAGTAGGCTGAAGGTGGAGGATTGTTGCCAGTTCCAAGCCAGCTTGGCTACAAAGTGAGACTCTGTCTCAAACAAACAAAATAATAAAATAAAATGAATAATATAATGTTAATATCTGAAGCCTTCAAAATTCTGATGTCTTCATGGCTAATTATTTCCCAGTTACACAATGAAAAAAAAAAAACCAAAACATTAGATTGTCTCACTGTGACATTATTGTTAATGTAACCAAGATGGTAATGCTAATGGAGGTAATGGTGTACAGTGGTGATGATAATGCTGCTGCTGCTGGTGGTGGTGGTGGTGGTGGTGGTGGTGGTGGTGGTGGTGGTAGTGGTGGAGATGGTAATAGTGAGGATGGTGTGTTGTGTAGCAGTTTCCTATGAGATTAAAACTTTCAGTCTTGGAGGTAAGCTCATAAAGATACAGGCTGTTAGCAAGGAGGTGAAGTACAGGATGTTCTGAGGGGGATGGAACATTCCATTCTGCAGGGAAATTCATTAAGCACAGGAAGTAAACAATTAGAAGACTTCAGGAAGTCCCTGAAACTGACCAGATTCACTAGGACTCTCCCTTCCCGAGTACATATAAGATGTAAGGACTCCTGAGAGACACTCAAGACAAGTTTAGGTGCTTGGGAGAAGCTCAGACCATCTAAGATACCTGGAAAAGACACTCTCCAACATAGTTTCCTGCAGGCTGTGCAGTATGCTCCAGGTTTCTAGCTTTCATGCACTGTCACCCACACTGTGGTGGCATTAGTGATGCAGCTGTCTTTGGGTCATTTCTGTTCCTGTAACCAATCCCACATCCACTGTGGTGCCTTGAATGAAAGTGGCCCCCATAAGCTCAGATATTTGAATGTTTGGTTCCCAGTTGGTGAACCATTGGGGAAAGATTAGGAAGTATGGCCTTGTTGATGGGCTTTGAGGTTTTAATAGTCCACACCAATCTCATTGTTGTCTCCCTCTCCCTCTGCCTCTGCCTTCTGCTTATGGATCAGATACAAGCTCTTAGCTACTGCTCCAGTGCCATGCCTGCCTGCCTGCTGCCCTGTTCCCTGCCATGACAGTCATGGACTCTAATCCTCTGGAACCACAAACCCCAAATTAAATGTTTTCCTTCTAAGTTACTTTGGTCATGGTGTTTTGTCATGGTGATAGAAAAGTAAATAAGATACACGTCCTCCTATAAGTGAGCCCAATAAAATTCACTGGTTTACCAAGTTGGACTTCATCCTTATTTTGATCTGTTGTTGTTTCCCTCTCTGTGGTAAACAGATGTTTATTTGTGTCTCCCAGGAATAGTGTCCCACTATATGGTAGGGGTGCTAGGGAGGATGACAGTAAGGGTGCCAGGGAGGATGGTGGTAAGGGTGCCAGGGGGATGATGGTAGGGTGCTGGGGGGATGACGGTAAGGGTGCCGGGGGATGACGGAAGGGGTGCCAGGGGGATGATGGTAGGGTGCCGGGGGATGACGGTAGGGGTGCTAGGGAGGATGATGGAAGGGGTGCCAGGAAGGATGACTGTAGGGGTGCTAGGGAGGATGGCGGTAGGGGTGCCAGGGAGGATGGCGGTAAGGGTCCCAGGAAGGTGGTAGAAGCAGCTGTGGTGGCGACTGTGGTAACAGTGGCAATGATAACACTGGTGGTGGCGATGGTGGTGAAGGTGGGCGATGACGATGATGAAGAAGATGTAGAACTGGTGATGATTCTGATGCCAAAATGGTGACGATAACGGTGCTGCTGATCCTGAAGGTAAAGCTACTGATAAAAACAGATATGATGGCGATAATGGTGGTAATGACAATGGAGGCTATAGTGTTGGTAGTGACAGTTAGGACCAGTATCTCCCATCCTGTTCTGGTACTGACAGTATCATGTCCTCCAAAACATGCAGGGGACATTGGTATCCACTGCCTACTCTGGTGGGAGCACCTCTGTTCAACCTAAAATGCCAATCCCTGTGCTGACAGCAAGAAAAGAGCAGGAAGGAGCCTGATGTACACAAAGGTCACAGGCCACGGGCTAGCAGAGAAGAGAGAGAGTAACGATGTGAGCAGCCATGAGAACTGTAGCCATGAGAACTCCTGTGTGGCGGCACCATGTTATGATTCCGGAGGAAGGGATTCAGCTTGGACAGAAAAGGCCCAAGCAGCAGTGAGAACAGGAACTAACTACAGGGTCATAAGTCAGCCAACCAGGCAAGAAACCGAGGTCGCAGATGGAAGGAGCAGGTACAGGAAGGTGCTGTGAGGAACAGGAAAAAAGAGCAGCCTGGGCTGAGTGATGAGAGCATGGGAGAGGATGGTTCCTGCCGATGAGACCACAGAGACGAGAAGAGGACAGCTTAACAGAGCCCAACGGGGAGGGAACATCTGGGACATCAGCTTCAGTAAGTTCTAAATGAGACCATCAACTTAGGTCCAAGCTCAGTCTCCAGGCCAGGGAACAGCAGGACAAAGTCACTCCCCCCCTCCCCCAATCAGAGGTGCTGGCCGATCAAATTAAGTGTCCAAAGGCAGAACATAGTTCAAGTCACAACAGTGTCAAGTGCGGAATGAGCTCGCATCCCGTGCTTGGAAACGTACACAATGAAAATGGTGTGTTATGGTGAGCCACTATAATATGCCTTCCTAGGGTCTGGATTGGGAGAACAGGGGTGGGGAAGAGGAAGTGGAAAAAGCCAGGTGTGCCATCAGTACATCTCAGGTGGTCCCTTGAGAGCTCTTCTCCATCCTCTGGAGAGGTCATTGTCACTTTCCCGGGGTTCTGGTGTGAGTACAATGGAGAGAGGAAGGACAATCGCTGTTGGGAGGGTGTCGTGAGTGGGACACATGAGGCTCTGACTCCAGACTTCTCAAGGCTGTTCAATAGGAACAAATTCCTCCCTCCAGGTCCCCTTGGCATCTTCGTAATTCTGAAGGAAGTGGCATTCTGCATCCTGTAAGCAGGTGCCAGGATGCTGTGGGAATCTATTCTCCATCCTCTGGTATAAGTCATCCCAACAAGAAAAGCCATTTATTATTATTTTTCTCTGAAAGGAGAGGATAAAACCACCAGCTACGTGTGTTTCCAAAGAGAGGGACTGTGGAGCCAGGAAGATGAGCCTTGGCCCCTTGCTCCACCTCCTTTGTGCTTTGCGACCTTGGGCAGGTCATGTCACTTCAGTGACCCTTTGTAAAATGGGGACAACTCACTAAGCCAAGTGGACCTGTCTCAGGGACTCTTGCTGTGCCCTTCTGTAGCATTCACCTCTCCCTGCAGATTATTATTGCATTGCTTATTGACCGTCTCTCCCAAGCAGAGTACCGTAAGCTCCATGAAGACAAGAAGAGTCTTGTTGTCTTAGTCACAGATAGATTTTCAGGACAGAGGCACAACAGGTATTTAGGTTGAAGGAACAAAGGAACAAATAGGTCCTTTGGAAGCATTAATCCTGTTTCACAGGATTAATTCACAGCTGCAATCTGAGGTTGGGAGAAATGAATGGCTTCTTCAAGGTCATCCTCAGAAGGATATAGAGAAGAGATTCAAAACAAGCCCTAGGCCTCTCCAGGATACTACTCATGGGCCAAGAGGAAAAGCTGGAGCCTGACTGTCTGTGACAGGTACAGTCTTTGGCCCTCTGAGAATAAAGAAATCCGTGCTCCCACAAGGCCCACACGATCCTGGGTCACCTCTAACTCCCTCCCTCACATCACTGCAGGACCCAGTTCTTCACCCTAAGTTCAGTCGGTCAGACTCGGCCTTTGTCCCTCCTGCACGAGGCTCACTGGGACTCAGGCCCTTTGCACTTGCTCTGTCCTGGGTCTCCGGCACTTTCCAGGGTCTTCCTGAAGGTGCTGTTTGCTTATCATTGGGATCTCAGTGCAAAGAACGGGTAGGAGGGGCTGGGCAGGACAAAAGCTGGAGCTGAGAGGCCAGCCTCCGAGTCTCTTATCTCCACCTGCCCCCTTGAGTCATTCACTAGTGCACCCACCTGTTCCAACTTCTTTACCATGTTTACCAAGACCTGAACTTATCTTATTTGTCTCCATGAATTATTGTCTGCAACTGCTGCCCCAACTGGAGTCCAGGCTTCACAAGAGACCAGTGTGTCCGCTGCGGTGAGCAGCTGTCAGACTGTTGGATTAGTCACTGCGTGCACAACCCACAGCATGGCCCCACCATGACTGTTCAGACCAATTCCTGCACTAGAGTAAAGGAGACAAGGCTCTCCTGTGCTCTCTCTCTCTCTCTCTCTCTCTCTCTCTCTCTCTCTCTCTCTCTCATCTCAAAATCTCTCTATTCATCTCCAGCTGGCCTAGAACTCACTACGTCAGTAGTTCTTAACCTATGGGTCACAAATCCTTTGGGGGGTCAAATGACCCTTTCACAGGAGTCGCCTAAGACCATCAAAAAAATACTTTTATTTACATTATGATTTATAACAGTTGCAAAATTACAACAAAAATAATTTTATGGTTGGGGGTCACCATAACATGAGGAACTGCATTAAAGGGTCGCAGCATTTGGAAGGTTGAGAACCATTACACTATGCAGACTGGCTGGCCTTGAACTCATAAAGACCTGCCCACTCTGCCTGAGTGCTGGGGTTAAAGGTATGTGTGCCCCATACCTGGGGGCTCTTTCTCTTTTCAGATGCAATTACTCCACACAGAAACAAAGATTAATTGACCCAAAATGTTGTGGCAAAACTCATATAAAACAGCAGTACACGTTGTATGCTTACCCAAAATTCAGATGAAAGGGACATCCGTCTGTGGCCTTATTTTTAATTATTATTAATTTCTTATCCACTCCCTATGATGTGGAATCCAGATTGTAGCAGTGAAATGACAATTACTGACCTCATAGAACAGGGAGTCAAATTCAGACAGCCAGGTTTCAGTTTCGTTGTTCAGCAGAGCACGTACCTGCTTGGCCAGCACAGCACTGGGCCCCTCCCCACCCCCAATGTAAGGCAGGAATGGAGGAAGGGTGGGGGGAAGGGAAAAGACACTTAAGCTGAGAACAACACGAAGTGGCAGGAAAGGTCCCTTCCACCGAGCGACACCAGTATGCGGTGGTGAACACGGATGGATTTAGGAGTCCAGCAAACAGTGGCCACCGAAGCCAAACCCAGGAAAGGCGGCACACTCCATGCTTTGTTGAGCCATCTGGGAAATCAACCACTGGTTCCACTTTTGATAAAGACCTAAGTCCAGACACATTCTTCTCTGCTCTGTGAAGAGCAGCAGCGTTGGAAGGAATCGCACAGCCTGGGAGGCAGGAAGCCAACAGGTAACAGTGAGGATGGTGGACAGCCACAGGCCCTGGAGAAACCTAGTGTTGAGAGCGTTTTCACTACTTCAGGAGAGATAGAAATTCAGGTTTTTGTTTTGTTTTTTTAAAAACAAAGTCTCTTGATTGTGTCGAATCATAATTTAAACAGTATATGAACGAAGCAAAGCACCCAAGGAGGGTCAGGCCCGTGGACCCATAAAATGTGATGACACCAACGGCAATGAAGATTTGTCCATCTGCTCGTTTTGAATATAGCAGAATTGATGACGTGTGAAATTATCATTCATCTTAAAAGTGCCCACCAGGCAGCTGTAACAGTAACTTACTGAGTAGGTTAACAGGGAAGAATTTCACTAAAAGCTTTAACAGAAACATCATGTTGGTCATCTGGATCTTTACAAAGTTCCTCCACTGCAATATCAGAGGCTGGAGTTGACAATTATGAGGCTTCAGGAGCAAAAACACGGAAACGTTTTTCAAGTTTCTCCTTGTGGACGGAGGCATTTAGAGGAAAACACCTCATGCAGCGAGAGCAGAGGGCATCGGGAGAGCGTCGTATGATTAAATATGATCTGGAACACCTTCAAGTCAACAGTGAAGCCCCACCCTTCCTTCTTGGAATGGGGGTGCTCTCTTTTCCTCCTTGCCCCCCTGTTTCTGCGCGATGAATTTCACAAAGCAAGTGGTTTCTGTTTAGCCGTCCAACCCCAGCACCCTCGCTGTCCCCTCAACAAGAGTTTCACTTAGAAGTTCCCAAAGAAGGAAAATGGGGAGCTCACATAAAGGCAGGGATATAAAGAGCTCCATTAATACAGCTGCCGGGCCGGCAAAGTCAACAGAGCTCGATAATGTGTTTTATTTGGACCTGTCCTGCTCAGCGCACGATGATAAGGAGGTGCTTGGAGCTCACACACTCACGGTACTATGCTCACTCAGCCCCTTATTGATTCTGAAACAATGCATGCTTTCAAATCACACCCACGTAGGTGAAAAGAACAAGGCAAGCCAGGGGAGCGGAGGGAACTGGATGGAGCATTCAGAGGCGGCACTCAGGGGCTGAGCTTCGAGGACTGCCTCTTCCTTGTGTGATGATTTGGCAGATTTATTGAACCTCACTGTAGCCTTGGTTCTGTTTGCAAAACAGGGGCAAGCCAGGCATGAGAGGACAGGACCAAGCATGATGGCAAAGACCTTTAATGCCAGCACTCAGGAGGCAGAGGCAGGCAAGTCTCTCATGAGTCCCAGGCCAGCCTGGACTACAAAGTGAGGCCCTGTCTCAAAAGACAAAAACAAACAACAAAATAGGGCAGGGGCACCTCCTGGAAGCCATGTAACTTGAAAAACAAATCACTTCACTGAGTATGATTGACATCAAAATCACTGCATATATATATAATACATATAACTTAATAAGTTCATGGATAAGAATATACCATGGTCAGATGTCATGTTGTACACCTGTAACATCAGTACAGCAGAGGAGTAAAAAGCCAACCTAAACTATATAGAAAGACCCTTAAAAATACCAATAACACCACCAAAGAATGCACCATGAAATCATTACTAACCATCAAGGCTATAAACAGATCCACCACTTCCCACTCCTGAAGCGTCCTCCAGCCCCTAATTGGCATTACCATCATGATCCCTATCCATCCCTAAAGAACTCTCTACAAGTCTCCAGATCCCAGTGCATGGAAATCTTGGTGGTCATAATCAACACAACCTTTGTGGGCACCACCAGTGTCTCAAAGGCAGATTTAGAAGGGATCCCAGCAGTTGCTAATCCAGCCTTGGGTCCCCCCACAGCTCCAGCAGTAAAGTCCATTGTTCTGCTGTCCTCTAGTCCATTCTCTCCACCCCTCCTGCTGCAGCCATAGGAGGCTTCTGTAATCTTGAGAATTCCTGTCTTCGCTATTCCCCATGTACGGAAGGCCTTGGATGTCACGGGGTTTAACTCCATTTCACTCTCAGTGGCCTCCCCTGGCCACCTTGTGCAATGTTCTTCCTATTCTCATCTACCACATCATCCCTTACAGCTCTCTAGAAAGCATGTATTTCTCAGAAATTATCTGCAGAGATGTTTGGCTTCAGTCTGTCCTAGCAAGAAAGCTTGGTAAGGGTGAGATGTTGGCCTGTGCTGTGGTCTACCATGACATAGCCTCACCGCTTGGAGATGCGTCCTGCAGGACCTCTACTGCCCTCAGAAGCCAGGCAGATGGCTGCCACACTAAGGAGGACTGGGTGTGAGGCCACAGAGAGGAATGGGACAAGTCTATGTTCAATGGGAAACATTCAAGCTACTGATCGTGAAAGACTGGCTCAGCCAAAGCCAGAGGGGGGCAAAGGCCCTCTCAGTCCTCAGCTCCAGCCCAGACAAGCTATCCCCAAATGCAGCTCTGCTAAGCCAGAGGGGGACTGGTGAGCCCAGGGCAGGACCCAGAGCAACCCTAGCCTTGAGGTTTGGGTGTTTTGTTATGTTCTCAGTCTCTCCACGAGCAAAATACATTCAACCAACAGAACAGTGTGGGGTTGTTTCCGAACTTGCCCCAAACACAACTACCTTCTTCCAGAAATGCCAGCAGAATTCTAAATCAAATTTTAATCAAGAGAACAAAAGAGTTGGAACAGAAAGAGCTCAAGAATAGCAGTCTATTAAAAATAAATCAGTGCAGAGAGGAGCAGAATATATTGCCTGGTTTGCCCTTCAACATGATTTATCCTCTGAGGCCCACTTGGGTTGGGCTATCAGGATGGAGAAATTTCTTTCCTAAGTCTGTGAGCATGCACTGACAAATATGTGCTTCTCGGAAGCACAAAATCCGTGTCGGCTGGGATTAGCACATTTTGCTCTAGGTCACCCCAATCAGGGCCATCACCATGGAGATCTCCAAAACCAACTTGTATATTCACCAGGTGAATATATTTAAACACAGGAATCAGGGGAGGACGGGGTGGGTGAAGACGACATTCAAGCTGAGAACAAAAGGAAGAGGTAGGAAAGGTTTCTGCGGGCACAGGAAACACCAGTGAAGGTGACCAGTTCAGCACGGGGAAGGGACGCGTACAGAGCAAAACACTGGACATTCCGTTAAGCACGCGACCTTCCAAGAAAGGCCCTACATTTCCACTATAAAAAAAATAATCTTTGTGTATATGTGTGTGTACACAGGTACATATGTATGAATGCAAGTATATGCACACCATGAACATGTGTGGAGGCAGGAGGACAACCTTGAGTGTTGGTCCTCATCTTTCACCTTGTTTGAAACAAAGTCTCTGTTTGTTTGCTGCTGCTTCATACGGGACTTCTGGCTTCCCAGATTTGGGCGCTCTTTCCGTCTCTGCCCTCCTATCTCGTCATAGGGCACTGGGGACACAGACCCACTCTACCACCGTGCTCAGCTTTTTGTGAGGTCTGGGAATTTGAACTCAGGTCCCCCCACTTGGGTAGTAAGCACTTAGCCCACAGAGCCATCTCCCTAGCCCTCTATGCCCACGTTTGATATAGACAAGTAGAAGAAGTGTAAAGATAAGAAGTTTGTAGTCCTCAAGCGGAGCTCTCCAGTTTTGAACAGATCTGAATGGAAATATCCTTCTGAGGTTGGAAAATGTGGGCACTTCTCTAGATTGGAAAAAGAAAGAGAGAAAGTAGAAGTACCCATCATCAGGAAGATTGTTTGCTCAAGGTTTTCTGCTTAAACCTAAACCAAAAAAAGCTATGGAAACACATCAGAAACAGGGCTATAAGTCTCCTTCCAATTTCCATTGTGGTCCAGCCCTTCTCTGCAGGCACAAACCTTCAAAGTCTTGAGGTCTGTGTGTTAACCCTCCACGGCTCTTCCACCCGCTAACCAGTATAACTCACAAGTGGAATTCATCTTGCACTTCGGTTTTCCACATTTCTCAAATCAGGAATGAATGTGAACAGAGCAAGGCTAACTCACCACAAACGAAAACACCAACAACCCAACAGGACACACACACACACACACACACACACACACACACACACACACACACCACTCTCCCCAACACTATCTGGTGAAGGGAGGCTTCGGTGTCAGCTCTTTCATACGAATGAGTGATGACTGAGAGGAGTTTTGATCTGTGCTTCAGGCCACTTCAAAGTGATGCCATTCAGAGCCTGCTGTGGCCACTAGGCACAGGCAGGGATTTCAAAGTCTGAAGGAATCAGAAGCCCCTGGGATCAGGACCACCACTTGCTGGCAAAGCCATCAACCCATTTCATGGGGGTTAACATGGATTATTCTACAAGAAGCCTCCCCTGTCACGGCAACAACTTCCTTCCATCTGGAAACAAGGCTTTAAGTAGGAATGCAAAATCCTTGGAAGAAGCTGCTTAAATTTTGGCCTCTTAGAACTCCATTGTTTGGCCCAATTTGGAGAGGTCAGAGCAGGAGAGTTTCGAGGGGCAGAGGGGCACAGGGCTCAGGGTTACAAAGCCCTCGGCCCCATTGTTTCCAGGGCTGGCTCCTTCCCTGCTCTCTTCTGAAGTGGCCAATCAGTCAGTCCCCCCTCGAGGCCTCTTGGTCTCTGAACGGCTTGGTATCCGCTCCACATAATGCAGGAGGAGGGATATTTAGGTTCCCTGACACAATGGTCCAAACAGCTTCTCTCCAGGCCTGGACATCAGACAAGAAAGGGGACCAGCATGCCCCCAAAGCCCTCTTCCCAGCAGCAGACCTTTCAATGAAGTCCTCTGGTGTCCCTAGGACTTTGCACGTGTTTGGTCAAATGGGTTAAACATTAGTGGTATCTTTATTATGGCCTTGGGCTATCCTGAACAGCCTCCTGGGGTGGGGGTGGGGGGCGGGGGTTGGGGTAGAGAAACACACACAACTGACACACTTTACCTCCTGGGGGTAGAAAAAGACAAGGGGCAGCTGGAGGGGAGAGGGAAGCATTGTCCCCGTGGCCATGTATAGGTTTCTAAGAGAGTGGGGGGAAAGGGCTTTGAATAGAGTGAACCAGCCAATGGGAGACAAACCAGGGCAAAGCTATAAGCTTTTCTATGGGGCATAGGTCACGGCTAGGAGTCTCTGTGGAAGGAGCTTCTTGAAGATTCATGGTGGGTTTGGGGCCATGTTGGGAGTTAGATTGAGTCTTTACAAATTTTAAGATTGGAAATAGCTTCTAATTCTTCAATGCTTACCGGCATCCATTGCAAACCGGGAAGGAACGTTGAGTTTTTGTTTTGTTTTTTTTCTCTGCAAAGGAAGAGTTTCACAGAGAGAAGCATGTACATGCCAACACACAGTCCCCAATTTAGGATGGCTCAACCTGCCAACTTTATGACGGTGCCCATCAGTGAGCACCACCAGGACAGGAGGACACAAAGGCTCCTTTGGAGAGCAGTGTGCAGTCTTGTCGTGGTGTTGGGCAGTTTAGGTGTATTCAACCCATGTTTGACATTTCATGTTTACGATCGAAACATCATCCCAGGTTGAGTATGCTAAGAATCATCTACATCAGATTACAAAATTTCCTACCACACAAAAAGGAATATTATCAATTGCCTGATTATATAGAAAACTAAGGGGTCAGATAAGAGCCCATTGTGGGTCCCATCAACGACACTTTCTCCCTTGCTGGGATAGCCTCTGAGCATGGCTAACTCATCACCTTATTTGGAATAAACTCTTAAGACCGCCCTGAGGTACATTCTCCAGGGGTGGGGCTGATGAGTGACCCAGAGTCAGCGAAAGTCCCAAGTAGCCTTTACTAGATCTTCCTTGACAGAGATCGCTCGTGTGAATGACCCCTGGTGCCCAGGAAATGATACCAGTTAGACGGTAAAGAGAGAGCCAAGCCAGGTCAAGAGCATCAGCTGCCAGGATGCCACTGAAACTGAGCTAGGAGTCCCTGTAAATTGGTTACAGAGACACAGCTCAACAGGAGAAAAGTCAGTGGGGGTGACAGAGGGCTTTGTGCCAGAGGACGCCTCAGTGAAACAGACCCAGTAGCCCTGGGGTATCTCAGAGTCAACATTTGCATGCAGCTGGAATCTGAGAGGCAGCCCACAAAGATGGAGTGCACCTCTGGTGGCCATTCACAGTCTGCCAAAGGACAATGCCTTTGTAAAAAAGAAACAATTCTTCATTGATCCATCGCTTTTAATTCGGAAACCATCAAGAAAATATAACTTCCTCGAGCCTCTCCAGGATTTCCACATTAGCCCTACCTACATTTTTAAATATTGCAGCGTTACAGTGAGGCAGGTGTTTGAATTATGGAAGCTGAACCCATGAAGCAAATATTTATTTTATTTTGAATTATCTGATTATCTCAGGTTCTTGAGAAGGGGCAAGGTGGGGGAGGGGTCGTGTGTGGGAAAACCAGAGCCCTCACTCCCTCAGGACAGTTAAGGCTGACCCTATTTGTAGCCCAGGCAGCCACTTCCGGGGCAACAAGCCCACTCAGCCATGTGAGATGAATTAACTGTTTCCTGCAAAGGAACATGACACTGTTAGTTTCTTCTCACACCAGAGTGGGCTGTCAAATCGGAGTTAAGAGCAAGGCAATGATCCGGATAATTTAGAGAGGAGGGGGCAGATGGTTTGGATATATATTTTTGCCTAAATACCAAAAGAAGGCTACTGGCCAAGGCAGCCTGAAGCAGTTCTACTCTGAAAGATAATGATGTCTTTAAGGAAAACCTAATCTGTTGAGTGTAGACATCAGCACTTGAAAATGTTGACTCAGCCTGCTAATTTTAAGACCATAATCCATTTCTGGGAAGACAAACAGGTCTTCCCTTCCTTGCGAACACTGTTGTCCTTAAAAAGAAACCCAAAGAAAAGTCAGTCGTTTCTCAATGTCATGAAGACAGCATTCTGGAAACAGAATGTGAAACATGTAGGCACAGGCATCTGGACCCCACCACGAGGTGTACTGGCTTCTGCGCCATATTTGCTAACCTACATATTTGGTTGATTTTTCCAATTGATCTGGTACTGCTCTTTGGCATGTCCTCACTAGAAACAGGAACTGTTGCAAGCTGCCTCTCCATGGGATGAGGCCCATGTGACTTTCCCTGCAAGTCTCGGGGCCACTGTCCTATGAACATCTTTCTAGAGTAGTTCTGTATTTCTTCCCACACATAATGAGCAATACTCTGTTCATTACAGCTCTTTCTGCTAATAAAACAGGTTATTTATCTCTCCTGACCTCAGTTTCTTCATTTGTTAAATGGAGATTATGCTTCATAAAAAGATACAAAAAAAATATCCACATAGAAGATAACAATTAGTGCCCAGTGGGTATACAGTAAACACAGTTCCTTCTCTTCTATCTATGTCATCTTTTATAAGATGTGTAAGGTTGGTTTGGGGTGTGTGTGTGTGTGTGTGTGTGTGTGTGTGTGTGTGTGTGTAAGAGAGAGATACAGAGACTACAGAGACAGAGACAAAGACAGAGAAAGACAGACAGGGACAGAAATGCACCAGGTAGCCCACACTGGTCTTGAACTGACAATCCTGCCTCTGCTCCCCGAGTGCTGGGATTCCAGGCATACACCACCATATTCAGCTTAGAGTGTGTTTTTGCTATGTTGTTTTACCTGTTCCTCAATATCAGTTACTGTCTCACAGGAACACCATATTCACTTTTGTAGCGACAGAACCTAGCACAAAGCCTAGAACACAGGAGGACGTAATGCTCAATGAAGGACTTACAAAATGATACCAATTTAAGAGACTGATGAATATTTATCTGACGCTTACTATGTTCCAGACAGTTTCCAAGGTATTGGACATACAGAATGAATAAGAACCCTCAGGAATATTTTAGTCTAGAGGACATGTTGGACTACAGGTAAGGAGAAGAAACCAGCCAGTATCCCATGATGCTTCATGGGGAGGCCATGATGATATACAGTGCTCAGAGATGGATGGAGGTAGGTGGATGGATTGACTCACAGATAGCAAATGGGAATTTTTGAAACAAACCTCCCAGGAGGTCCATGGCATCAAGGAAGCACTAAACTATATAGTCAGGTCTTTTCTTGCCACTCATTGACACTTAATGACCCTTTTGCTTTGCTGTCTTTGAAGACCTGAGGTCATCCTAGGGAACAGCAAAGAGCACCCAGTGTGACAGACAGCTGCCCATTTCCCTGATCGTCCTATTGCTGCCTATGGGACCAATTACCCTACCTGCCTAGGCTTGAAGTGGCCTTCAGTGTGTCCCAAAGTTCAGAGCGGAGATGAGGTCCTGAGTGAATATGTATCATTGACATAGCACAAGCATGTGAAGGACTCCAACACCCCAGACCCGCAGAAATGGCAAAGCCTTCCCCTGGTCCAAGTACAAGCGTAGACAAAGATTGACTTTCAGCTAAAAAGGGCACACACAGACAGTATCAACCACAGCTTGCTCCTCCTGATGACTGCAATCAAAAACTGCTCCCCTATAAATACCTCCAACTGAGATTAGCTAAACCTTCTTCCTCATTCATCTCTATACAATAAACCCACTTCCTCAATCGGTAGTACGAAAAAAAAAATGCTGAATTTCCCACTTGTCGGTGTGTCTCCCTCAGATCACATGGCCCCCCCAATCCTAGGTTCTCTGTATGGGTGTCTGCCATTTCTTTATTCCCTGTCACCCCAGATAGGTCAACACCTAAGTCGTTCAGGATGTAGCAAACAGATGCTCCTTCCTACTCTCCTTGCTCAGGTATCCCTCTTGCTCTTTGTCCAGGACCCTTGCTAGAATCCCGTGAGCATCATCCCACCTGTCCAGTTTGAATGATATAGCTGACACTCCTCCCCTGCAAAAGAGGTTCAAGAAGACCATCTCTGGGTACCAGCGCAGCTCTCCCGTGTGTGGTGCTAAGTCATCAGGACACTGGAGAACCCACTGTCAGGGAATCGTTGGTTTCTTTCAAGTAGTCACAGAATCACAGCCACAAATAAAATGGAAAGTGCTTTGTTTTATTTTTAAATAGATGAAGTGCCTTTTAAGTCCAAGGTTTCAAAGTGCTCTTAGAATGTGTCATATTTATCCCTCCATGTAAGGATTTTTCTTGTTGTTGTTGTTGTTGCTGTTGTTGTTGTTGTTGTTAGAAGTGAAGGACAGACAAGAAAAGCAAAGTGTCTTGACCAGGAGGGCAGCTGGTGTCCTTAACAGACCCAGGGAAAAATAAAAGCAAGACTCAGGGTGTCCCACTTAGTGAACACCTTGCACAGAAATGCTCAGGTTCCAGTTTCTGCCTCATAGCTCCCCCCACCTACCCACCCTACCCCACCCACCTACCACCTTCACACACACAGGTTCCAGTTTCTGCCTCATAGCTCCCCCCACCTACCCACCCTACCCCACCCACCTACCACCTTCACACACACACACACACACCGCTTTGCTGCCCCACCTCACTCTACCACTGTGGTCTCCTGACCCACTCTACTCTTAGGAACTCTCCTGAAATCAGATAGCTGCCAGCATGCCTCCAGTGGACCCCAATCTCGGTTCAGACTCACTGTTTTTTGAATACTTCAGTGTTTTCCCTGATGGGGACAAGGTGCACCTCCCCCATCTCTGCCTAATACAGAGCCAACCGTCTACCTTTCGAGGGTCAAGTGCACAATCATTTTCTCTGTCTTCTCCAACCTTTCTGGCACTCAAACATATTTGCTCTGTAGGTAGCACTTGTTACTAAGTATAGTGCGCATCCTATTTGTTTTGTGTGTACACCACTGACCTATGTTCCCTGAGTCCTCAGTAATTACCCTGTGTCATAAAGTGTCATCCAGCCTTTGTGAGGACAGAATACAGAGGTGGGGCCTTGCACGGTAATGGTTACTGAATGAATGAATGAACAAATGAATGAATGAGCAAACAAATGACTCATTGTTTGCCAAGGGCTGCTCTTCAACACAAATTCTCCTCCATCACAGATGCAGTAAACATAAAGGCGAGGGAGTTCATTTTTTCACCTTTGTGGCTTAATTCTTAGTCTCTCGAAGCAGATTTGTCTATTAAAATGCCCTTCAAAGGTCCCCTAGGTTTTGTTAATAAGACTAATGGAAATTTCATTTCCACCATCGCTACCTTCTAATGGAATTTTCTAGAGGTGCTTTTCTTTCCTCCAACACTTTTCTAGGCAACAGTCTTTCTCTTTTATGTCAATAACTTTGAACGTGCAGAAACCCTGATTCTAATGCATAACCCAAGCCAAAAGTGTCATTTAAGACGTCTTAAATCTTAGAGATAGTAAGAGAAAGGGGATTAATGCCACATCCCCATAATTAGGATATTTCCAATGAGTAAGCTATTGGCAGCCCTTACAGAGATGTGTGGATAGACTTCGCTCCTGGAAATTGAGGCCAGGTGAGCTGAGCAGTAGTGCACATTTGGGTTTTAATGCCCAGAAACTTTCTCATGCCAACATTATAGTCAATAATTCATGCCTTCGTGAGATGGGAAATTAAAGAACCAGACAAGTTTTTGGTTGTGCTTTGTTGTTGTTGTTGTTGTTGTTTTTATAAAGATAAACTTCTGGCAACAGCAAATAGACCACAGCATGGACCCTGGGAGAAGTCATCTTGTTAAACAACACCCCTTGGCCACAGCACAGCAAAGCACATCTCACTGTTTTTAAAAATACATTTTGAAAAACCTTGATCTGGTTCTGTCAGGAAGTCTCTTTGGGGAACGTGAAATTCTGGGAGAAGTGTGTTAGCACTAATTTATCCAGGAGCTGTCATCTAGATACCTGATAAGTGGTTGTTATCTGCTAGAACCAATGTGTTGATAGTTTCTCATTTCCAAAAGGAGCATGCCCTTCTTCGATAGTCTTGACCAAATCTGCTGACACAGATGGACAGGACGCCCGTGAGCCCCATCATACTCCTCTCTGGTTCCCTCAGCAGTCTATAAAAGACCATCATTACTCTCTGTTTTTGTTTTGTCTTGTCTTGGTGGCTTTGGTTTGTTTTGGTTTTTGTGCTCTTTTTCATTGATGTAAAATTCCAAAACATCATGTTTACCATTTTAATCAATTTAAATCACTGAATTCAGCGGCATTTGGTACATCCCCACTGTTCTTTCACTGTTGACTACTGATCCATTTTCTAATTCTATAGTTACCTCTTTGGGATAGTTCAAATGAATGGGATGATACAATATAGGAGCCATTTGACCTGATTTGTTTCACTTAACACAATACCTCTAAATTCACCTACCCTTTTGTGGCTGAATAGTATTCCATTGTGGGGGGGAATCATATCTTGTCAGAAATCAAGCTCACATAGGAAAAAAATCACCTAAGAAGTTGTGAGTGAAACTTAGACCCCAGTAATTCGATGCTGGAGGCCTGAAGCCTGTTTATAATATGAGTAACTACTCACATAGGAACACATGCATATGAAATTGTATCTTGGATCTTAAATGATCTTTTAATAAAAAACCGAAGCCAGATATTGAGGTAAATGCTGAAAGATCAGAGAGACAAAGGAATAAGCCACTGCCATGTCTCACCTCACCAACTCCACGAGTCCTCTGACTGAAATCCTCTGAGTCCTTACCCAAAAGGCTCCAGCCAAAAAAGTCTTTTAGTTCCTATCTCCCCATGCCTTATATACTTTTCTCTGCCCAGCCATCGCTTCCTTCCTAGTGCTGGGATTAATGGCATGTGTACCTCCCAAATACTGGGATTAAAGGTGTGTGCCACCACTGCCTGGTTCCCTTTTCTCTCCTAGACTGAATCAATCTCATGTAGTCCAGAGTGGCTTTGAACTCACAGAGATCCAAATGGATCTCTGCCTCCCAAATGCTAGGATTAAAGGCATGTGCCACCACTTCCTGGTATCTATGTTTAATCTAGTGGCTTGTTCTGTCCTCTGATCTTCAAGCAAATTGTATTAGGGTACACAATATATCACCACATGAAATGATAGGTAGATGCAAAGCTTACACTCCAACCTGCTTTACCCACGATGATTAACATCAGCAAAAGTGTAAATACCTTGAAAGTTGCGAACCCTCTGGATTGAGCACTCTGTAGCATTTAAAAGATTCTTAGTTCTTAGAAAAGAAGCAATGCTCACAATACTCAATTAAAACATAAAGCATCATGAATATTTACTCCTTTATTTTATTTATTTATTTTATATGTATAGGTGTTTTGCCTATATGTATGTCTGTGCACCATGAGCATGCCTGGAGCCCATGGAGGCCAGAAGAGGGCATTGGATCCCCCTGAAGTTGCTGTGTGATGTCATGTGGGTCCTAAGAATCAATTCTGGGTCTTCTGGAAGAGTAGCTAGTGCTCTTAACTGCCTAATCATCTCTCCAGTCCAAATTTAAGTACTCTTAATCTACTTTCTTCTATAAAAGTATGTGTAAATGCTATATTAACAAAGAGCACTTCAGAACAGCATAATCGTTGAATAGTCTCTTTCCAAAAATAATCTTCTGAATTTTTCCATCTTTGTCTTTTAGGATTAAAAGTCAATAGATTGGGTAAAACCAACAAATACACAGCTTCTCAGCCATTCCTCCCTCCTCCACCCAAAGCCTGCTCAGCGACAGTTGGAGATTCTCAACCACAGAGGTCTGTTATACTACAGCTGCAGAGTCAATCCCTTTTCTCAATAAAAGAAAATCCATCATTCCCCCAGAAGGAAAGGGTACCAAAGTCAAGTTTCTACTTACCTCTTCATTTCCCGATAAGTCTCCTCCCTCTGTAATCTAGCCAAGACCTGGTCAAAATGGTGGAATTGAGGCACATGGAGCCAGATATAATCCCTGAAATTCTCATTTTAATCTTTGGTAAGGGGCTCAGTGAAGGATTCAGCCTCGAAGTCTCAAGAAAAGGCATGTAGCTTTAGGGTTTGAGTGAGATAAGATACTTAAATCTGTGTGACTGAAGGGATTCATTGAGCTGTGTCAACACGGCAGACATTTTACTGACATGAGGAAGTACAGACAGACCAAATTGAAGTAGGTCTGCTGTAAATCTTCCCAGAAAACCAACTCCAACATGTCTGGTTCTTCTGGAGCCACTCCAGCACAGTCAGTGGTAGACACAGGACTGGGTGACAGTGAGGCAGAAGCCCCCACCTACACACTTTGCAAAGTGATTTATATCAGCAGGAGGCTTGAAACTCCTGTTTGGGTTCTTTATTAAATTGCCTTTAGGATATTTGATTTTCCAAAGTGGAGTCAAAACCTTCACCCAAACGGAAAGGAGTCCCTCCTCTTTCCCATGAAGAGTTGGAAATGTCGTCATAACTAACCTCATCTCCTGGCCCAGCACCACTCTGGCTTGCCCACCCTCTCTCTTTCCATCACTGGTCCTGGCTGAAGTCAAGACCTTCAGCAGGTCAGGCTCATTTCTAGAACACAGACTATGCACACATCCTTCCCTCCCTTTGCTTTAATCCACTTTGTCTTCAGGAATCGATTTAAATATCACTTCCAGGGACAATGAATGGGGCTCCCTACACATTTCCCAACCTGATGATCTAAGTATGGTTCCTTTGTTCTGTTCCCATGGAGCATCTTAGGCTTAATTTTCAGAGCAGTTTCCGAAGTCTAAAATGAAATGTTGGCATGATTATTTGTTTGAAGTTTATCCCCTCAACTAGGACGTAAAGCTTGAAAATCTGGAAACATGGCTCTTTTGCTCATCCTAGGAGGTAGGTTAGCAAATACTTGTAGACTATACAATCAAGGACAGCTTTCCAACCCTGGACTCAGAAACCGCTCTGGGCTCTGTGCTGGTGTCTCACTTTCTGACCATTCCCATTACCTACTCTGCACACTTAAAAGGAAGACAAAACTTAGTCCACCTTAATCTGGCACTCCTGGAACTCTCACATGTTTACTGGGAAGCTCTGAGACATGCAGACAGCTAAACCACGATTACTATGCTTTCCAAATTCCCAAAAGAAAAACATGAGCACATGGAGTAGTGTCCTGCATGCGTCCTGCGTGTGTCTGCTGGAGCAGAAATACTCCCTGTGGTGTCTGTTTATTTCCTGAATTTTATGGTTCTTTTGGAAATTCAAATGAGCAGCAAAATGAATGTGGAAATGGCTGCCCCATTAGCTCCCACCAGAGGAAACACAACTGCACTACACAGAAGACAAATAAAAGCCCTGACTGTCACTAGAAACCCAACATGGCTGCCATAGCAAAGGTCAAACTGAAGCTATCAGAAGCCAGGTATAAAATGAGATTTAAAAAAAAAAAAAAAGTTTGGTTTTTTGTGGTTTTTTTTTTTTTTAGCCTCCAATAATTCCCTACATCTCCAGCAAGTAATTCCTTCCCATCTGCTGCTGATAGCTCATTGTCCCCTCTGATAATGTTCTCAGGTGTCAACAGATAAAGTATGGCTGCTTTGATCCCAAAGCACTGATTGTCGTCGGTTGCCCACGCTTTGGACACGTTCCCCTTGGAAGCCCGTCCAACAAATTTCAACAGTTACGGGGCTAGTGTTTCAAATGTGGTCAGACTCTAAGGCCCCTGCCTAAAAATGGGCTTGAATGGCTTCCACTGAATAACGCCAGATTCCTGGCCAAAATAATAATAATAATAATAATAACAAGAAGAAGAAGAAGAAGAAGAAGAAGAAGAAGAAGAAGAAGAAGAA
>CABHPP010113954.1:0-23733 GCA_902168425.1 Peromyscus attwateri
ACACACACACACACACACACACACACACACACACACACACTCCGCTTTGGCTCCCTTGGTAATATGGCTTGCCCCCACCATTGCAGCGGAGGGAAGGGAGGGGGGACACTCAGAACCCCCTGAGTCCCAGACTCAGAAAGAACTGAGATTTGCTGCCCAAAGGGTTTTGAGAGAGTGGGGGAGACATCTGAGAGTTGCCACTCCTCACAAAGGCACCCTCAGGCCTTTCCAGTGTGGGTCACCGAGGCGGGTGGGTGGGTGCACCGGCTATCGCCTCCCCCTCTAGTCCCCTGCTTTGGTGCCCTCAGCCTTCAAGTGCCCTCCTGGGCACCGGCTGCAGCCCCGCCTCTTGCAATAGCGCCACCATAGGCGGGCCACAGAGCTGATTCTGCTGTCGTTTGTCAGGGCATCAAGGGAGAGCGAGGGTACACCGGCCCTGCAGGAGAGAAGGGCGAGTCGGTAAGTTGCGGCGTGGGTATGGATGTGAGGGTCGGGGAAAGCCGCCTCGCCCCCCCAGCCACCTTCATCAACATGGCTGGAGACTTTCCTGTGAGGAGGATCCTGTGACCCCTGCTGCCCCTGCCCCGAGTCACTCCAGCTGTGCCTCTGCACCAGCTGGTGGCTGCGGAGGCGGAGGCTGTGAGGAGATCCCAGCAGGCTTCTTGCAGAGAAGGCAACTGAGGAGGGGAAGGGCCCAGTCAGCTGGCAGAATTCCCCAGTCCTGCCAGATCAGGGCCGGGAGCCTTTTTTCTATTGAGGCCACCTTCATGGGGGTCCTACACTGAAGGAAGGAGCTAGCACATGAGGTCACAGGCTCCTGAGTGACATGACTCACCCAGTGTCCTGCAGCCAGCTAGGGAGTTGGTGGAGGAGCCTGGGCTGGAGCCCAAGTCTATCTGGTGAGGAACCTCAACCCTCATATCTGGGACCCGCCAAGCTAGAGCTGGAGCCTTACCTCTCCCCTCACAAATGCCAGCGAGGCCTCATGGGACTCTGCCAACACTGTCACACTTTTAATCTGCAACGAGATTGTCTCCTAGGCATGCTGCGTGCTGCGAGTCCTTGTAAGGGTTCAGCACTGAGCAAAGCAGGCCCCGTGTGCCTTGCCCTGCAGCGGGAAACTGCTGGAACATGAATAAATAGAAATAGATATGATGAGAGCAGAGACCCCTGAGCGGGCAGAGGGGCGGTGGGGAGAGGGGGGGAGTGGTATGAGGACCCTGTGTAGAAGGGAGAGAGGGGGTCTCAGGGAGGACTCTTAGAGCTGAGTTCTGAATGGGGGTGGAAGGAGCTCTATGGGTCACGGGTGGGTCCTGGCACGAACAGCTTGGAGCTACGCATCGGTTCCGGAAGGGCTCAGGAATCACTGAAGGGATGAGCAATGGTCGGCATTCCAGATAGAGGGAACAGCAGTGCACAGGGGATGTGAACCCACAGAGCGTGCTCAGGGAAGAGCAGTCTGGACTGAGCAAGACACAGCCGAGGGAAGAGGAGAGAGAAGAGAAGCGGGAAAGGGTGGTTGCTGACAGGTTACAGGATGCCTGTAAATCCAGCAGGAGTGGAAAGTACACGCCTCATTTATTAGACAGAGGGGAGCCATGGAAGGCTTTTGAGCAAGAGTCAGAGCTATGCCTAAGAAAGAGAGATCAGCTGCTTTTTGTTGGCTGGGCCGGACTGGGCCAGGAGGTAGCAGGATTAATTAGCAGGCTGGTTCCAGGGAACTGAGGGGCCCAGGCAGAGAGTCCTATCAGCTCAGAACACGCCCACCTCGGACCCTGCCCATCCTTAGGCTTCATTCCTCGTGTTTCTGAGTGACTGATTCTGTTCCTTTGAGTCCTCAGGGCCCACCAGGATCTGAAGGCCTTCCAGGTCCCCAAGGCCCAGCGGTGAGTGAGTGAGCAGGCCATGGAGATGGGGAGGGGGAGGGAGCCTCCTGGCCCCTCCCTGTGGCCTGAGGACTGGAAGATTGGGTTTCAGTTACATTCTTCTCTATGGTGACAGGGTCCCCGAGGAGAGCGAGGCCCCCAAGGGAACTCTGGTGAGAAGGGTGACCAGGTGAGTGATGCCTGAGGGCGGGGCTGAAGGGGCTGGTCACTAGGTCTAGTTTTTCTACCACCCCCCACCTTCCACCTACTGGCCATCTCTGGAATATGAGGACAGAGCCTGGAGACTTGAGGCGGCCCCTCTTGTTCTTCTCTCCACCCGAGTGGCCAGGCAGAGGGGTGACCTCCTCACTTCTTCCCCTAGGGATTTCAAGGCCAGCCAGGCTTTCCAGGCCCACCGGTGAGTAAAGACACAAAAGTTTCCTGTAATGTGGTCCCATTGGGAAGAGCAGGCCTGGCTCATCCCCCTGGATGAAAATGAACCCGGGGAGGGGAGTCAAGAGATGGGAGGGGCCGTGTAGATGGCCACCACCGATTCTGGGAGCCAGGCCTGAAGAGCGGGCCTTGTAGGTGGCCACAGAGGGCCAGACAGAGATGAAACGCACAGAGAAGGGAGATGAAGGCCTATTTTTATTTCCGCCTGCTTCTTTGTTGCTACAGGGTCCCCCAGGATTCCCAGGCAAAGCTGGAGCCCCTGGCCCACCTGGCCCCCAAGCAGAGAAGGTGAGTCGAAACCCACATCTGCCAGAATCCCAGATCTGAGCCAGGAAGCTCTCATGACCCTGTCAGGCCTTCAGAACATTCACAGACAACTCCGTTGCTCTAAGGCTGGGCTCAGCAACCAATGGCTCTGTGGGTGGCCCCGCACCTCCTCTTGCCCTCCCCACACTCTCAGGCAGCCTCTGAGTGTCCTGGGCTCCCATTTGCCAGGAGAGTGGTAAAAGCAGCGTGGAGCGGGAGGCACAGGGCCGGTAGAGGTGGATAACTAGACTGTGACAGGCCAGCTCCGGCCAGTTCATTTCTCAAGAGAAAACAGAGAGAGCAAGGAGCCAAGGGAAAGGAAGGGATCCCCTGAATGAGGGCATCCCTAGAGGAGGAGGAGTGTGCCTCTCTCCTTTGGCTGTCTCCAAGGGCCCAGTGGACACAGGGGTCACCTGTGACTTTGTGATCGGATAAGGACAGCAGCCTTGGAGCGCCACACTGGTTGACTCCGAGACTGCCTTGATAGCCTGGACACAGAGCCCTGCTGTGGTTTGGAGAGGACATCCCTGGCTCTGCAGAGGCTGGGGTTCCCTTGTGTACTGGGTGGGAGCTGTCAGAGATCCCAAGCTCGATTTCTAAGCTTTGGATGGAGGAGGGGGTCCACAGGGAGCTGTGATGTTCTGTAGTCTCTGGGAGCCTCTTTCCTCTGAAGCCACACATTAGCCTCTCACTGTGAGAAAAACAAGTAAGGAAAAACAGTTGGGGGATCCCCGAAAAGCAGGGAGCCATCAGAGCTGAGATGAGCACCCACTGTGAGAGAGGACAAGCCCACTGTCCCAAGTCAGTGCCCATCAGACATAGGCTCTATGGTGGATCTATGATAGCTGACAGCTCCCACTTACCCCTTCCCTGTGGAGTCCTCCTCAGGCTGATCATTGCAGAGAACCCCAAACTGCAGCCTGGAGATGCTCCATCACAACGCTCAGTGGGGCTGACATTGGCTAGAACTGTGCTGACCCCTCCTGGTGGAGGGTGGTATTGCAACACTCCCTGGCTCTCCCCGCCTGTAGCTGTCTCTTCCCTTTCTGCAGGAACATCACCCCCCTCCCCCACCCCCCCTGCAGACACTGATCCAGGGCACTGCCTCTCCCCTGCCCAGGGGAAGTAGCAACCTTTTCTTAAGCTTCTTACCTCCCAATCCACAGTCTGTTCTCACCACTGCCCTGCTTTGGGCCTTCAGTGGCTGCCCAGGGACTATGGCTGTGTTTGCAGGCCATTTACAGTCCCTGAGCCTTTTATTAGACAGAAGTTCATGTAAAATCTCATATAATACAGACACAAGGGAAGATGCTCTGTTTAAGACCTGGAAGAAGGTTCTGGAGTCCTATCCTCTGGGCCAGCAACCTACTTCATGCTCCCAGCTTCTAGGCTCCCCCCAAAACCCCCGGGACTCTGAGATGTGATTTAGAAGGCACTGGCCTGCTTGACAAAGAGCAGCACGTTATTTGGGGACCCTCCCAGTCAGGTGGCCACCTCCCCAGCCTCCTCTCCCAATCCATCTACCATAAGGGTCCTGACAGCCAGGTCAGGCAGTCATGTGACCACGTCCAAATCTTTGTGTCCTAGGTTCTTCCCTCTAGCCTCCTCCTGCCTCATCCCAGGCATTCTTCAGAGTCCACCATCTGGTGACACTTCTGGGACATTTGTCCTGAGCCCTGGCCTCCATGAGCCTCTCCCCCTACCCTTGAGCTCTGCAGCCCCATCCTTGCAAAGCAGATGGAGAGTTGCAGAGCACTGACCCCAGCAGGCCTGTAGCACACGAGGGATCATGATCCCCTGGGGTTCAGGAGTCTCTCCACCCTTCTCACCTTGAGGTTCAAAGCCCACATACACGGCATGTCACTAGAGTGATATAAATTAAACACATCCACCCACCCGCGTGCTGGCTCCTGAGAAGAGGCCAGTGTGAGAGAGTTCTATCTTTCTCCAAAGAGCAGTGAGGAAAGGGGGGCTTCAGCAGATGAGGACATGTGCTCTCAGGAAGACAGCAGGTGGAATATGTCAGGCCAAGACAAAACTAGGGCTGGAAGCCAAATGCCTTGACTCCCAAGGGTCCCTAGTCCCCTGAGCCCTGATTTCACTGGGTGTTCTGGTTTCAGGGCAGTGAAGGGATTCGAGGTCCAGCAGGCTTACCTGGTTCCCCTGGGCCACCAGGCCCTCCCGGGATTCAGGTGAGTGTGTGCCCTCAGGGCCCAGTAGGTACGAGGGATGGAGTACCTGTGTGAGTATATGCATGTATGGGTAAGGATGTGACTTGGGTAGGAGGTGGAGAGAGCCATGTGGGGCTGGGCCAGACTTCCAGAGATAGCATTCAGAAATGCCTTTCTCCTGTCTGCAGGGCCCTGCTGGGCTGGACGGACTGGATGGGAAGGATGGAAAGCCTGGCCTGAGGGTAAGATGGGGCTGTGTTTGTGGGGGTGGGGTGGGCAGGAGCCCTCTCCTTCTCCTGATGAAGTGAGCTGAGGAGTCATCCTTTCATCCCCTCCCGGGCTGCTCCTCCTCCCGGCTGGCATCAGGCTCCCTGGGTCTCTCACTCCTTCTAATAGACTTAGCCAAGTTAGGCGAATTGGTCTTGGCAAAGACAGGATGGTGACAGAGATGCCATTTATATCCCAAAACTTGGGCAACTAGAGAAAGTAGGCTAGGTTCTGGGAAGAATCAGGCTGTAGCCATGACAGGCTTGAGCAGGCCTTGGTTGAGTTTTTTTTTTCTGGGAAATCTGAGAGACATGGGAACATCATGGTATACGGAGAACATCAAGGTTAACTCCCATACTTAACCAAAAGAAAGAAAATGAAGGCCCACAGAGGGACTGGGACCCATTCACAGTCCCCAGCCAGTCAGAGGCTGAGCCAGGCCCAGTTCCCTCTGCCCCACATGATGTCCCCACCTGGGATGGGAGACACAGAGAAGCAGAGGCCGTGGGGAAGGAGTTGGGTTGAGGCTGGACCAGATGTTCTCAACGTTCCTTCTCTGTCCCTAGGGGGACCCAGGCCCCATTGGCCCTCCTGGACTCATGGGACCCCCGGTAAGTTGAGCTGCAGGAAGGGGCTGGGAGCTCTGAGCCTCCTCTCAGCTATCCCCCACCTCCAAGGCCTCACTCTATGACGGCAACAGACTCCATTGCTTTGGCCTGAGCAGGAAGGTGTGGGGAGCATCTCAGATGGAGGTGAGAGATCATCTCCCTGCGTTTCCTTCCAGGGTTTCAAGGGGAAAACAGGGCATCCTGGCCTCCCTGGGCCCAAGGTAAGGGGGACTTCCGGACAGCGGCCTTCCCTAGTCTCTTCAGACACAGCAGCCCAACCTGGGTTGAGGGTGTCACCCGGCCCCTGGATGAGACGTTACTCCAGCACCCTAGCTTCCTGAGGCCACTAGGGCCTGCCGAACTGGGTCAGGACTCTGCCACCCACCAGCCAAAGGGTGCCAGAGCCCCTCTGGTCAAAGCCATGACAAGGTGGCAGAGTCCCCTTGATCCAGGCTCAGCATGGGGGTGGAGACACTAAGCTCCACTCTCCCTCTCTCTTTTAGGGTGACTGTGGAAAACCAGGTCCCCCTGGTAGCAGTGGCCGGCCAGGTGCAGAGGTAAGGACTGGGGTTCTGGGCACACCGCTGTCACACAGACTTGGGCTCCACTCAGTCCCACGTGGTAGCCCCTTCCTTCCTCTCAGTGGCAAAGTGGCTGCCTTCTCTCCTCGGCCTTCTGATGTGAAATTCTACCCCACACTGCACAGCTTGATCCTTCTCCATCTTGAGAGTTATAACTGGTCCCCTCCCTAGAAAGACAACTGGACAACTACCCAAAAGGCAGAAGCCCTGGAAGGCTAGAGTCTAAAGTTCAGAGCTCTGTCCAGCCCTCTGGCCATTGCTCCATGCCACTGCCCACAGCTCTGCTCAGCCCTCTCCTACCAAGCAGCCATGCATATGCAGGTCGGTTTCTGTGTCACCTTTTTCTTCCTCTGACTCCTGCAGGGTGAGCCTGGTGCCATGGGACCCCAGGGACGACCAGGACCCCCAGGTCATCTTGTGAGTTAAACTGGTTTGAATGCCACTGGGGGATGGGTAAGCTGGTAGTGCCCCAAGAGCTGTCCTAACCATGCAGAGATATGAGGGACTTTAGACTCATCTGATTCAGTGGTTTTTGCTTTTCACCACTGTTGGGGTTCTCTGTGCACATTCACATTTGCTTATCAGACACAAGTCATTCAGTTAGTCAATAAGTAATTATTGACCATCTGCTCTAAATCAGAGCCACAGCACAGAGACAGATAGACAAGGGCTCTTATCCCACAGGACTTCCCCACAGTCACAGGAAACAGGTGAATGAAAGGTTCAGGTGGTGAGGTGATGTTACAGGGAAGAACTGGGAGGGAGGTAGCTTTAGGGCAGCAGTTCTCAACCTGTGGGTTGAGATATCAGATATCCTGTGTATCAGCCTCATCACAATTCATAACAGTAGCAAAATTACAGTTATAAAGTCGCAGTAAAATAATTGTATGGTTGATATATAGCAGGCTTTTTCTTTGGGCTGCCAGTTCACACACACACACACACACACAAAAAAAAAAAAAACCACAGAGACTTACTATTAATTATAAAGATTGGCCTATAGCTTAGGCTTGTCCCACTAGCTCTTATAACTTTAACCCATTTCTATTCATGTATGTGTTGCCACGTGATTTGTGGCTTTTACCTCTCTTCCTGCATGTCTTGCTCCCTCTGTATTGGACTGGTGACTCCTCTCTTCTTCCCAGAGCTCTCTGTTCCCAGAAGTCCCACCTGACCTCTTCCTGCCTAGCTAATGGCCATTCAGCTCTTAATAACCAATCACAGTGACACATCTTCACACAGTGTAAAGGAATATTCCACAACATTTCCCTCTTTTGGTTTAAATAAAAAGGAAAAGTTTTAACTCTAACATAATAAAACTATAAACAGTGAGAACAACTATCAGGTAAGAATTATATTCACAATGTCCAGTCCATTTGCATTTGGCAAATTTAGAGAAAATACTCCATTATTAATCCTATTTTGGTGAGTCCAAAGTTTTGTATACAATTTACCTTGTATCATAACTAAAGGAAACTATAACTATCTAGTCTTCAGCTCCATCAAAGACCTGAGAAGGATATATTACCTGAGTAAACAGCAAGTGCAGAGCAAGCAACTTCCAAAACTATGAGAAATGACAGAAACAGATGGCTGTCTGGACAGTCATCCAAGGTTCCTCTGTAACACTGGGGCATCCATCTTCAGCCTACAGGCCTCAATTATCTGACAGACTTTTCTGTGAAGCAGGAATTTTGAAGGACTGTCCCACTTTGTCTTGGCAAAGTTTGGCAGTTGCCTACTTTTGTGTCTTGCATGTCCAATTTGGACAGCACACTGTCAGCAGTCAAGGCAAGCAGTCTCTTTGCCCGGTGGCTGACTTCACCACAAATGAAAGCAAACTCCATATGGAGGTTTTTTATGCTGTCACCCTCTTTTGAAGTAAATTTGTGCTGCCAGGAGCAGATGTGTCTCACTGTCGTGAGAAGCCCTATGTTATTAAAACATTAAAATGCCATATTCTGTAGGTCTCTGAAGTGTTTGGAGACCATCTATTTAAAATATGTCTCTGATTGACCTTGAAAATACATCTAACATGACTCTAAGTTTGATTGTTATAGATGACTACTAACATGTATTTCTTTATTATTCTAAATAGCTTTCAAAGACTGGAACTTTACATTACATTTTTAAATGAGCTGCACAGGTATAATAGTACCTTAAACAAGAAATAAAAACATATAATACAGTATAACAAAATAGCCTTAAATTTGTATCAATATACGAAAATCCATACCAATGTAAAATATTTGAGACTAGTGATTGTTCAAAAGTAGACTCAACAATCCACTCTTTTATCCCATCATTTCTATACTATATCCCCCTTTTTTTCCCTTCAGAAAGAGATCCCTGAATCTTATCTCCTTTGTTTAGCTTTTTTCTTGACCATGACCAATAACAACTTTTAACCAGCCCCCCTAAATGATGACAAACATTTATAACCCACTGAATGACCAAAAACCACCAACCCCACCTGTTGGGAATGTGGGTGTCATATTCTCCAGACTGCTTCCTGTTGTCTGGGGGTAATGATGTCTTTGGGGGATCCTAAGAAAATTAGGATAATGGTCAAGTCCTGGGAGAGGTAGTTGTAACATTTGTTGTCCAGTCTCTGTGCAATGGGAAAGTGCAAGGCTTATCTGCAGTCCTGGTGAGAGTAGCCTGTGAGGCTGGACCATCTTAGCCAGCAGCCTTGAAGCTGTTCTGGATGCAGAACTCTGAGAACGAACTGCAATACGGGCATTCTGAGAGGCTGGATCACTTGGGCCACCTGTTTTCATTGGTGTGTGGTCCCCTTGCTCTGAAAACACACAAACTTTCAAAGATAACACACATATCTGCATTAACACAAGTACAGATTGTGCATTGTACACAAGCCAGCCAAAGATGATTTCTTCTTTTATGTTTGAGCAGGTAAAATATATGTAACCTGTCTTGTAGTTTTTTGGGTTTTTTTTTTTTAGGTTTATTTCTTTATTTCTGTAGTCAGGATTTTCAGGGTCTCCCCCAATCAAATCTGATCTCTATCAACCTTGAATGAATCCACAGCCTTTTGTTTTCTGTTGAAACAAAAGCATAACCTCTTCTCCAATGCAACATATTTTTTTACTTCCATTTTGAAGTTAAGCCATTTTTAAAATATATAGATTGGTTTAATTTAGCAGTTTCCATAATCCAGTGTCTTTCAGCAGCTATTGTTTGATCATCAGCAATCAAAAAATTTAAAGTCAACAAGACACCATATAGGATCCAGACTCTCTGTGTATGTTCCATCTTTATGTGGCTTATCCTTTTTAGATTATTTTATTCCCTCTTTAAAGACTTTAGCTTATTATTTATAAACTATTTTTTCTATGACTGTATATACCCATTTTCTTTTCTTATTTAAGTCCACATACATTTTTAAACACATTATAACTGTTTTGAGATTTTTTTTTCTTCCCCATCTGGATCCATCTTTACTGAGCATCTGCATCATTCTCTGATCACCTTATCTCCTTTGTTTAGCTTTTTTCTTGACCATGACAACAAATCTTAAACTGCTATATCAGCTGCCATGTGGCTCAGCTTGATGCATGGTGCTGGTGCATGGCACTGGCAGCTGACTCCAGCCCGAAGGCAGAGTGGTAGCTGTGTCTTTGTATGCCGCTAAGAGACTGTGGTCACCAGGAGGCTACGTCTGACTCTGTGTTCCAAACTTCTTTTTTAAAGCCTTTTCAGGTCTTATGTGGATATATGTGGCCCCCACATTGGATGCCATATGTAGCAGACTTTTTTGGGGGGCCTCTAGCTTACAAAAAATGACACAGACTTATTATTAATTATGAAAGCTTGGCCTGTAGCTTAGGCTTGTCCCACTAGCTCTTATAACTTAAATTAACCCATTCCTGTTCATCTACGTGTTGCCACGTGACTCGTGGCTTTTACCTCTCCTCCTGCATGTCCTGTTCCCTCTGCATCCAGCTGGCGACTCCTCTTCTTCCCAGAGCTCTCTGTCCCCAGAAGTCCCACCTGACCTCTTCCTGACTAGCTAATGGTCATTTAGTTCTTTAACAAACCAGTCACAGTGACACAGCTTCACACAGTGTAAAGGAATATTCCACAACAGATTCAGTGGGTTTTGCTTTTCACCACTGTTGGGGTTCTCTGTGCACATTCCCATTTGCTTATCAGACACAAGTCATTCAGTTAGTCAATAAGTAATTATTGACCATCTGCTCTAAATCAGAGCCACAGCACAGAGACAGATAGACAAGGGCTCTTATCCCACAGGACTTCCCCACAGTCACAGGAAACAGGTGAATGAAAGGTTCAGGTGGTGAGGTGATGTTACAGGGAAGAACTGGGAGGGAGGTAGCTTTAGGGCAGCAGTTCTCAACCTGTGGGTTGAGATATCAGATATCCTGTGTATCAGCCTCATCACAATTCATAACAGTAGCAAAATTACAGTTATAAAGTCGCAGTAAAATAATTGTATGGTTGGGGGTCACCCCAACATGAGGAACTGTATTAAAGGTCACAGCATTAGGGAGGTTGAGAACCACTGCTTTAGGGGAACCCTTGCTGAGGAAGTGACTGAGCCGAGGCCTGAATGAAGGAGCCAGCTATTGCGTAGCCTTGGAGAAGGGACACAAATATACGGAGCACCAAAAGCAGCTTGGAGCTTGATGTGTCTGAGGGACCTCAAGACCACCACACTGGGTGTGGGGTAGCTTGAGGACTGCATGTGGCACCCTAAAAGCTGAGCTTCAAAAAAGATATCTCAGGATTGGGTTCAGGAGCCTGTGGCAGGCATCCTCAGGGAAGGGCTGGTAAGTGACAGGTGGGTGGATGGGTGACGGGAAGGGAGAGGGAACAGAGGGCTTAGGAGTTCTGACTTCGAGGTGGAGGGCTTGTTCCCTTGGCCTGACACAAGGGAGGACTGAGTGGTAGAAAGAGAGGAACCAGGAAGTTCAGCTGGGCAACTGGGTAGGCAGGTGGTGTTTTTGCTATTAGGGTGAATTGGAGAGCGCGTTTATTAAGCAATATTGCATTTCCCATCCACTTTTCTCATCAGTGACACAAATGACTGCCAATTGGTGTATTTGATCAGTGTGACGGCATCATGCCTATTGATAGGGTTCCAAAGAAAGCGAATCCAGTGGTGTGCTAGTATAGCATGGCTGTATAATTTTCAGGAGGCATTTGGGAACATTAAAAATAGTTCATGACAAAAAAAAAAAAAAAAGGAACTCTCAGGTCCCCATTTTTATATATCTCAAGGAGTTCAGAGGCTCTGTTTTGGAGACTCCAGGTCTCCTCCAGCCCCCTACTATTAATTATCAAGAGTCATACACTAAATGATGGCCCTGGTAGAGATTCCTGGGGTGGGGGGCCTATGGATGAGGACCTACTGGGCTCCTCCTGACATTGCTGTGTCCAGCTCCAGTCCCCTGCTATGTGCATTCCCACCCTAGGAGTCTTACATGAATAGTGTAGGTGCCATGGCACCAGAATGTGCTGGGAAGGGGTGAGGAGGAATGTGCTCTGGGAAGGAGCTGAGTATTCTTGGGTTCTGAGAAGGTATTGCTCTGATGAAGGAGGTGACCTCTGGACTGTGGACATTTCAGATACAGCCCCAGCAGTGTCAGGAGGAGACATCCCTGGGGGTTAGAGTATCACTGCTCCCCAGAATGTGAGGTTACAGAGCTTTCCCATGTGCATATTGGGTCAGCCTTTTTTTGTGTGTGTGTATGTGTTTTTTGAGACAGAGTTTCTCTGTGTAGCTTTGGAGCCTGTCCTGGATCTCGCTCTGTAGACCAGGCTGGCCTCGAATCACAGAGATCTGCCTGGCTCTGCCTCCCAAGTGCTGGGATTAAAGGCATGTGCCACCACCACCTGGCATGGGTCAGCCTTTTTGGTCTGCCCCCAAAGATCTCCCCCTTCTAGGATATGGTGAAGGGCTTTGGAGATTGCTGGAGTTCCTTCTGTGGCTCTGGGGGGTGGAGTACATGGTCTCTGGTCCATATGGTCCCTGTCCTTTACCTCTGCTGTGTAGACCCTGGCTGCTGACTTTTCCTCCTCCACAGAACAATCAGATGCTGGGCTACCTTTAGGAAGCACAGGGGTGCGGGAGGTACCCAGGCTAGTAGTTCATTCTCTCCTGCCTTTGGCCTCTGCACCTCACAAGCCTAGGTGCACCAGTCAGTGGGCACTGGGCACAAGGGTCCTGTATATTCAGCCCCTCCCACCTCTGCTCTGGAACCAGAGCTCCTGGGAGAAGTTCAAGTGTAAGATCAGAAAGGAAGGATGGATTCCAGGAAGAGAACAAAGCTAATACAGTATAGGAATGTTCCTGCTGCTGCCCACACCCCCTCCAGCCTGGGCGTTTTGTTAAAGCTCTTATCCTGTCTTCACTCCCCTCTCCTTAGGGGCCACAGGGGCCTCCAGGCCAGCCAGGTCCACCTGGGATCTCCACTATGGTGAGTGACTTTCTTCTATGTCTGCCCTCAAGGACTATTGCCTTTTCTGCTGTGGGTTCCTTCCAGACAAAGGCAAAGGGGCAGAGAACGTTTTTGTCCCCCTCCTTCTCAGCATCAGCCTCTCACTTGTCCTAAAGATCTCCCTTCTGGGATGAGGCAAAGGGTGGCTCAAGGCCATCCGAGGGCCACACCATCGGTTCAGGCATGCCATCTGCCCCTGTGGGGCCTGGCCCCTGGAACATGGGGGTGGGGAGGGGTCTGCCTCGGGCTTTGTAGACTCTGCTTCTCCTTTTCTCCACTGACCTTCGTCCTATTTTTAGGGCCTGAAAGGAGACCGGGGAGCCCCTGGAGAAAGGGGCTTGGCGGGCCTCCCAGGCCAGCCTGGCACACCCGGACACCCTGGCCCTCCGGTAAGACCTCACATCTTATAGCCCAGCTCAGGGGCGAGGATTTGGCTTTGCACAGCACACCTAGGGACTCTAGGGACGGAAAGGGTATTAGCATGGCAGGGCGGCAGCATGGGACCTGTGTCTAGGGATTGTATTGTATTCAGAAAGACAAGCCCCGCAAGCCAGCACAGAGTTAGCTGCACACAAGGGCACTGCCTCTGAGGATACATCATCCACCTGATGCGGATCCCTTGACGAGGTGCCAGAAAGAGAAGGCTTGGTCCATGTGTTGCCCCTGCCCCTGCCTCTCTCCCTGCCCCTGTGGAGCTTGTCAGTAACCACAAAAAGTCTTTGAAAATGTCAGGAACCAGAAATACTGTGCTATTACTGTAACTTTCTGAGCTCCTCAGAAGCCAGACTTGATCTCAGCCCATTTAGCATTCAGAGTGATGCTATATTGGTCACTGACTGTGCCGGAGTGAGCCTTCACTTAGGTTGGTGTGTGTTTTGTCTTAATATGCTCTGCAACACTATTTGGAGGTCCAGTTGTCCCTGAGCTTTCAGGAAAGGAAACGAGGGTTCAGTATGGCTGAGCAGATTGCTCTGGGTCCCACAGCTAATAAATGGAAGAGCTGAGACTTGATCTCCAGCCTGCTCTATTGCCCATTTTGCACCTCTTACCCGACCCGCGAAGCTTCCCCTCTATAGAGGTCTAGATGGGCAAACCACATGAGTGGAGCTGATTGCTAGTCTCAGGGGTGTAAAGTCTCTGGGAAGCCAAGGAAGGGGACTCAGGTATCTATGACGGGGTGGGGGGGGGCTTTCCCACCAAGCAGACTTTCCTCCAGGACACGGTAGCAAACTAGGGCTGGTAGTCAGTCCCCGATGAGAGGGATGACTCCAGGCATGGAAGCATGGTCACTGGACCTATTTCCCAGAGGGCCAGGGGTCGGCACTCCTGCTCACTGTGGACTCTGCCTACTGTCCCTGGGCATATCTTCCCTCCCAGGCTCCCTCCCTCCCTGCAGACTCAGGAGCTGCCAGGGCTTTGGATGCATCTACCCTTTGTCCTACAATCACAGATGTCTCTTCTCCAGCAGCCCACCAGGAAGGCGTAGGCAGCGCAGGGGCTCAGGGGCCGGACAGCTCTTGCTGTGGTGTCATGGGGAAGGAAGGAGGTCAGCTTGTCCTGGCCAGTCTCATTGAGGCCAGAGGTTCACAGTTCATGTGGCCCTTCAGCAAGCATTTAGCGCACACTCAGAGCCTGGGAATGCAAACAGTTCTCAAACAAAAAGACATCTCTGCTCTAGCTCAGGCAGGCTAGAGGGGGGAGGGAGGAGGAGAGGGAGCCGCAGGATCAGGACTCATTGGTGGGATAGAGGAGAGAAGATGTGAGGCCCATGAGGCTGGGTCGGATAACAGCTCATGTGTTTCCAATGCTCTCTGCTCCCCAGGGTGAACCTGGTTCAGACGGTGCAGCTGGCAAAGAGGTACGGATGTGCTGCTCTCCCTTCCCTTAGGGACATTTCTTCTTGGTCCTCATCTTGTTCTATCCCTCATTCACTCAGTAAGCATACCACATGGGCACAGACTGTCTCCTACAGCAACTATACCCATAGTTTCCACATCCAGAAAATCAATCTCAGGATGATTGAAAATATTCAGGGGGAAATTGCATGCATACTGAACATATACAGACTCTATTGATTGATTGATTGATTGATTGATTGATTGATCGATACTATGTACCCAGGCAGGCCTGGAACTTTATGACCCAAAACTGGCCTCCAATTTATGATCCCTCTGCTTCAGCCTCCCTCGTGCATAGGTGTGCACCAATACTCCTACCTCACTTTTTTCCCTTATCATGATTTCCTGAACAAACAGTATGACAATTCTGCAGCGTTTACACTGTGGTCACTATTGTTAAGTAATTAAAGGTGATGTAGAGCACGCAGGTTACATAGAACACACATAGGTTAGCGCCAACTGTCACACCGTTTTACAAATGGGACTTGAGACAGACTTGGGGATCCATGGGGATCCTGGAGCCAGCCCCCTGCAGATACCCACCGCCAATTACATGCAAGAAGCTGGTAACTCTCGTTGTTCAAGTGGCATTAGCGGACCCTGTTTCTGATCAGAAAGAGATAGTAATGATAACAAACTCCAAGCAAAGCCTCCCTGGGCCCCAGCTCTTGCCAAGCCCTCCGCTATTTCAGACTGGCCTTCCCACTCTGACTTCTTGTCACATCAGTTCATCTGTGACGAGGGACCAGGCCAATGCTCTCAAACAAGGCCATGCCCCAGGGGACATCATCTTCCCTCCCGGTTGTCAGCCCCTCTGGTTGGCAGGGAAGCTGTCATCCCTTCTCTCAAACAGCCCAGCTGGACACAACCAGAGTCCTAGGGTGGAAGAAGGTGGTCTTCCCACTGCCCCCTCCCCACCCCACCTCAGGGAGCCTCAGTGATGCTGCCCAGACTTGACCCTGACTTCTGCTTTCTTACAGGGACCTCCTGGAAAGCAGGGGCTCTATGGACCTCCGGGCCCAAAGGTGAGCAGCCACTGGCTGGGTTTAAAAAATGGTTCTCAGGAGCTGCAAGCTGCAACTCTAGCCACAGAGGAGGCCAGGGTAGCCAATAGGCAGGAAAGGGAGATGTGACCTCACCTAGGACTGTCCCATCTGTGGCTTGAGAAAGGAAATCTCTTTAATCCCTTAATTATTGCCCACCCTGGCTCACTCCAGGGCCTCTGGGTTGGTCTGGGGGTAAACAGGAGTCCCTGAACAGGCACTCCCTGGGCCAGTCTCACTGACACTAGAATATGGTAAGTTTTGAAGAAGACTGGATACAGTGCTGTGGGACTCCAGGAAGGACTCCTAACTCTAATCGAAAGTGAGGGAGGAAGGCTGCGTGAAGGAGGACAGGAACATTTCAGCAGAGGAGAGGAGAGAGATAATCATTAGGGTGCTGAGGCTGGGGAGGAGGCATTCCAGACAGCAGACTCAAGCAACACCGTGGAACCAGAGAGTGACAGGCAGCTGGGGCTGGCAAGGAGACAGGGCTGGGAAAGGTGTGAGGAGGACATTATGGTCTTGCCTGGGCAAGGAAGGGGATCTCCCTACAGAGAGTATGTGGGAGCCACGAGCATTTCCCAGGAAAGAGTAATGCAAGCATTGCCTCCCAGGAGCACTGCTCTGGGAGGTGTTGAGGCAGTGGGAGCTCTGTCATCATGGCCGCAGCCCAGCCGGAGATGCTGGGCACCTGGGGAAGGGGCAGGTTGCTGAGACATTGTGACACAGACTTGGAAACAGTTGGTGATGCTGTACTGTGACTTGCTGTCTTTGTAGGGTGACCCAGGACCTGCAGGACAGAAGGGACAAGCAGGGGAGAAGGGAAGATCTGGCATGCCAGGGGGGCCCGGCAAGAGCGGTTCCATGGGGCCTGTTGGGCCGCCAGGTCCTGCAGGAGAAAGGGGGCACCCTGGATCCCCAGGGCCTGCAGGCAACCCTGGATTGCCTGGTCTGCCAGGCTCTATGGTAAGGGGAGGCCAGCAACCCTGGGCACTATCCCATAGTGCAGGCACTTGGTCACTTTAGACACGCCTGCTGACATTCTGTGGGAAAGAGCTTGACTACAGGGCAGCTCCTAGTTCTTCACGGGGAAGCGGGGAGCTACAGGCATCCCTCCCGCCCCAAACTGCATTTTAGTATGAAATGTGTTGTACTATTTCATGGTGGGTAGCTCTTTGGATTAAACCTCTGTGGGAAGCTCCCAGGACCTTTGCCCTCTGCTCTATCCTTTATTTCTGGAAATCAAGTCTATTCACTGGGAAAGTGCCAAGCTTGGACTTAGAACTGAGGCCGGGTTTCTTCCCTTTCCTCAGGGAGACATGGTGAATTATGATGACATCAAGAGGTTCATCAGACAAGAGATCATTAAAATGTTTGATGGTAATTGGCAGCCGGCTGGGTGGTAGTGGGTAATGTTTGCCCTTCCCAGGCATTTCTTCAGCCGGCCCTTTTGCTTAAAGCTTCAGCGTCCTCCCCTTCCCGCCCCCACACATTACAGACAGCAGGTGACAGGCATATGTTCCCCTATCCATCAGACCTTCCTTGTCACCTGCTCTGTTCAGAGATAAATCGGTTCTCTTCTGCCCTCCTGATCCCCCACGGGAGCAAAGGAGGTTAAGAAAGCCTATTTCAAACAGGTCTGTGGAGGGAGCTCTGAGGAGAAGGGTGAGCAGACAGAAGGGGCTGCTGGGGTTGGTTTGAGGCCCGGTTTCCTGCCTGTGTGCTGTGGACTTGAGGGAACGTGGATGCTGGGCATCCTGCTGCTTAGGAAAGAGACCTGTCTGGACCACATTCTGAAGCTGGTGCTGAACCAGGGATGGTGGTTAGAGGCCTAAATCAGATCTGTGCTTCTGAGAGGTCTGCATGGGAAGGCATGTAGGGACCACAGCACAAGACCTCCCTCAGGAGAGCAGCCCATCTCCCCGTCCTGATACTCCTCCCTCCGTCTGTGGAGGCTGTCCCAGGCTGGTGGCATGGCTGCAGTAGCGGCAGCCACTCTGAGTGCCTGGTCACCCAGCAATGTGACTTTTGTCTTTGCCTGCAGAGAGGATGGCTTACTACACCTCCAGGATGCAGTTCCCCATGGAGGTGGCCGCAGCCCCAGGCCGGCCAGGGCCCCCTGGGAAAGATGGTGCGCCAGGCCGGCCAGGTGCCCCAGGATCACCTGGGCTCCCCGGTCAGATAGGCCGAGAAGGACGCCAGGGTTTGCCAGGAATGAGAGGTAGCTCTGCCTTCCGGGTCTCTGGGGTGTTGGGCACTGCAGCTCTGTGTGGGCTGCTGTGAATATGGTGTGTGTGTGTGTGTGTGTGTGTGTGTGTGTGTGTGTGTGTGTGTGTAGCAATTCACATAGCTGTCATTTTTCCGCTTAGGAATAGGACTTAACTCTATTTCTTTTGTCTCAGGGTTACCTGGCACCAAAGGTGAAAAGGGAGACATTGGTGTTGGCATCGCAGGAGAAAATGGTCTTCCCGGCCCCCCAGGTAGGAAAACCCAGTCTTTGAGACCATGAATCTAGAATAGCAGAATCCCCCCCCAACACAACTTCTTTACAACATAATCATTAGAACATCAAATAATGCCAGGCTAATTATCACTTACAGAAATGCTCCCAGTTCAAGATACTGTGCTGGGAACTGAAGGGGAGGAGTGAGGGAGAGGCTGAGTGTCTGCCTGTCCTAAGCTAGGCTTGCATGATACGGAGTGTGTGTTGGGGGATTGCATGCAGTAGGGACCAGAAATCCAAATCTAAGACCTGTTTGGCATTTTACTGGCCCTGTGGTGTTGATGAGGTCACTTAAGCACTTGGAGTCATTCTCCAAGATGAATGGTTAGAAAAGTTTTAAGAGTGGTTAAACCCTGAGGCCCAGCTTCACCACTCACTCCATGGATATTACCCATGTGTGACTTTTCTGAGCCTGTACCATTTCCCCAGGAAACTATTTTGTGGGTGCAATGATGTACATGTTAAAAGCTCAGGACCCCTTTCCTGGTATACAGACACTCGCGATAAAACTAGCCAGAGGTGTGGCTATCCTTGTGAAATCAATGTGAGGAGCAGGCAGGTCTCACAAAAGTGTGCTTCGACCTGGCAAATCTGAAATGAAGGTGTGTCGCTTGTCACAGCTGTTGTCTCTTGTCATCTGGGTCTCCTGATTTCCCTTCTGTGGCTCTTCCCTCTGTAGGTCCCCAAGGACCTCCAGGTTATGGCAAGATAGGCGCAACAGGCCCCATGGGTCAACAAGGCATTCCGGGCATCCCTGGCCCCCCAGGTCCTATGGGGCAGCCGGGGAAGGCTGGCCACTGCAACCCCTCAGACTGCTTTGGGGCCATGCCAATGGAGCAACAGTACCCACCCATGAAAAACATGAAGGGGCCTTTTGGCTGAAACGGCCACCCGCGTGGAGATGAAGGACTCCATTAGGAATAAATGGGCAAAGCTCACAGGGCTCTGACTGGTTGTGAATGTTCGTGCTGTTCTTCTGTTTGTTGTTGTTGTTGTTGCTGTTAATATTTTTTTAACAATAAAGAAACAAAACTATTTGTGACCCCACTTCCACGGGGTTCCCCTGGTGCTGCAGCCACATCTTCTCTGTCATTTGGTCCCAGGGTTATGACAAGATGTGTCTCTCGTGGTCTGTGGCCAGCCTGTAGGTTTGTGTTGTGCTGTGCACGGGCCGTCCACTTCCCCTGCTCCCTCTCCAGGCACTGCCAGGGCACACTTCCCTCATAGGGAAGAGGTACTGCTCAGTCTCCCGAGTGGACCACCAGAGGGTTTGGAGATCCCCCGAGACCCGCTCAGAAAGGCTGCTCGCTATTTTCTTTCCGAATGAACCCGGTATTTGGCACCCCATTCTTCTTTGTGTGACCTAAAGCTGAGCCAGCTTGTACCTGGGGAGATGTCCCCCAGTGCTGAGGGGTGCTCATCCACCTGGACACCCCTCCATGCATGCAGACACTTCTCAATGCTCCAGTAATTTCATTACTAGAAAACCTGCACAGACAGGAGGAAAGATAGCCTCAGCCCCTGCCCAGGCAGCCAGGGGGTGCTTCTCTGGGAAATGAGATGGAACTTCCCGCCTGTGCCCACGCTGGCTCTGTCACCAGCTTCCCAGCTCCAGGCACTTTTTAGACTGCAAAGAGTGCCTTTTGTTATTTAAATGTGCGTGATGTACATCTCAGGCTGGCCCTTCAGAAATAGCTGGGGTTAGATCATTGAGAAGGGGTCCCAGGCAAGCCATGATTAGATCTAAGCTTGTGGTCCACCAAGTCCACCAGGGGTTTTCTTTCTGCTGTGCCCTCCATATGTAAAGAGGGCAGGAAGAAAAGAAGACAATGAACTGAGTATTGTAGGAGCGCTCTGTCTCGGGTGTCTTTCTTCTTCGCTCCTCAGATCGCTGGTCCTGATGGGCCGGCTGCCCTGGGAAGAGCAACAGAGCACATCCAGGGGGACTTCCAAAGAGAGCCTATTTTACTGGCCCTGGCTTTCTGGAGGGTTTATTCAAGTTGGATAAACTTCAAAGGGATCACAGAGCAGGCTCAGAAATGTACTCAGAGTCTAGATGTTTATCCAAACTGCCAGAAGCCTTCAAGCTGGCTGTCACATCTCTCCAGAGCTGGCATTTCAGCACAGTTTTGAACATTCCCTTCTCTGGGTGGGTACCAGCCTATGGGTGGCTCTTCAGAACCTTCGCCCTATTTTTTTTTTCTGGCTGAGACAGAAGTATGCCCATGGCCAGACAATGCTAACAGGCGGGCTCCTGAGCCCGCCAAGTGCCTCCCATGCTGCTCTTAGATACAGAAGGAGAATCGGTTCTCTCTTCATCTCTCACCAGCAGTTCTCAGTTAACTCTGGTTCTAACAGAAAACATTAAAAAGCAAATACATCATCATTGCATTGAAGTAGCAGCCAGGTTTTGGACAGTGGATGAGGACAGATGTTAAAGCGCTCCCATTGGAAGGCCAGCTTCCACTCTCAGCCCAGCCTGCGAAGCAGACTGGTGACGGCCCTGTGACCAGGAGCCTGTTGGCACAAGTAGAAAGAAAGAGAAGCAAGGACCAGCTGCTGAGTCGTGCAGGTTGGCTCTGAAGGCCAGGGGGTAACTGGTATGGGACACATCAAATGTGTACCCTTTGAGGGTCACTGGGGAATCGATGCTTAGAAATGGTGCTTCCTTCGTTTTTTTCTTCCTGAGTCAAATCCATGCCGCTCTTGGGGGATTCTATGACAGGCTAGGTTTAAGCTTTCCTGATTTGAGTGCTTGTCTCCCTGGAGTTTGAAATTGCTGTATTTTCTTGGACCATGAAGAACCAGATGGGAAGCTGAATTTTATAGTCTCTTCTTCTGTGGTCAGCAGAAAAAAATCTGTGCATCTTGCTCATCAGCTCAGGAGCTGGGAAAGCTGCTGGGAAAATGAGGAGGGGTACTTTCCACTCTCCTCGGGCAGCGTCTCCATTTCCCACTCTGCTCCTCTGTCTCCACTTCTCAGTCTGTTCCAGACTTTCAAGGCAACACAGAGATCATTCAGATTGACAGAGTCTAACTTGAAGAGTCTGTTTCCTCTTCCTAGTTTGTGCCAGGAACTGTACTAGGCTCTAGGGATCCTGAAACAAACTAGACAGATACGGACTCAGCCCCTACAACGACAATGGAGACCGCAGTTCATTAAGCGATTATAACGAAGTGGGATGGTGGGACAGGACCAGGTGGCTGGGGAGGGGCATCACTGCGGGACCTAACTGTCTAGACAGAAGTTGATCCAGGCACAGGGAACAGCATGTGCCAAGGTCCAGAGATGATTGAGCACAGCAGGCTGAGAGAGGGGGGGCACCAGCAGTGGGGCTGCAGTGCTGAGCCTGAGCACCGGGCACACAGTGGGTAGCCGCTGGTGAGTTTTAAACAAAGGTTTGCCTGACGGGGAGTTTGCCGATTGTAGTGTGGAGAATGGACTGGAGAGCCCTTAATTTGAGAAGCCCAAGGCTATTGCATATTTATTGTGCAAAGAAAAAAATAATCCCGTGTTGGAAGCCTTGGGAGCTGAAATCTTCCCTTTTGTCATAATATTTTCCTTCCACCACACTTCAACACAATCCACTCACATTCTCACTCCACATGAGGTCTGTTAACCCCTTACAAGAACAGCTCTTTTTTTCCTTCCGTACTGTTCCCATGGTGCCATAATGTAAGGGGCCAGAAGCCAGACACCTATGTGTGGTGTTCTCATTTTACAATGGGTTCTATGGCAAGCTGGAAAACCTCCCTCTAGTCCACAAAATCCAAAAGGAATGCAAAGTTCAAACCTGGATCTAGTTGGAATCAAAGAGAATTCCATAATGAGGTGGGTGTTGGTGTTCCTTCCCAGAATGCCACACGGGAGCTTGGCATCCGGCCAGGTGGCATTGGGGAAGAAATGTCTTTCTCTGGGGGAGGAAGGATTTTCCAGTGTGAGGCCTTCCATTATCAAGCTCTGCCTCACCTCTAATGGTCAAGCACACGCCTTCCGTGACCTCTGGAAAACCTGCTTCCCCAAGAAAGGCAGCAAGCCAAGCTTTCTCTCCCCTTCCGCCAGAGCAGAAACAGGAACAGGAACACCCCGCCCACCACTGTCTGCTTCAGGTGGTTAAGGTTTGGAAATGAGCTGCTTGTTTTTCAGTCCCTTTCATCTGCCTCTCCAAAATAAACACACCTGGGCCCCCGTTGGCTTTGGTTGGTGTCTGGCTGCTCGAGAGAATCCTTGGATGCTCCTTCTGACCCCCAAATAATGCAGACCTCCAGCTGTGAGGCCTCCTCAGCCTTTTACTGGAATAAAAGAATGAAAAGAATTTTCATGAGGTGGGCGAGATGGCTCAGTGGTTGCTGGCAAGACTGGTGATGGTTCCAACCCTGGGACCCACATGATGGAAGGAGAATTGACTCCCTCAAGTTGTCCTAAGACCTCCACACACTGGATTGGGCATGCAGGCACATGCACACAGACACACACACACACACACACACACACACACTCACACACACTAATAAAAGGATTGCCATAGGTAGTGACTCCTCAGCACCTAAGGAACTCAGACTAGAGTGTTTATGGAATCAGTGAAGGTGAGTCACATGACCTCACTTCGGAAGGCTAGGTGTCACAGTATTCTTTCTGGGTAAATATTCTTGACCTTCAGCCCCATACCTCAGAACTGCTTCCTTTTTGAGATTTCACAGTTCAGTCCCACCAACAGTCTTTGGAAGACACTGTCGGACGAGAGGCTGCGTCTGCTAAAAGCATCCTCTTCACTGGGGCCTGCTGGGTGACTAAAAGCAGGATAAAAGCTTGACGTCTCCACTTTCTTTTTACATGTCTCCTTTGCTGCTTCACACTTTGGGTCTGGGGCCCGGATGGCTCAGTAAAGAAATACACCTGCTGCCAGGCTTGATGACCTGAGTTTGACCTTCCCAGCCCCACGTGGTGGAAGGAAAAAACTGATTCCAAAAAGGGTGTCCTCTGACCTCCACATACGCAGGACAGCACTTGTGCGAGTGAGCTCATGCACACCACAAAAATAAATAAAATGTAATAAAAGCATTGAGTCAGATTCCTGCTCATCCCTGCACGCAGGCATGGTAATCATTTAAGGAATGTTCTGCAGAACTGGTAATCTTCCCCATTCAAGAGCGAAGACAGCAAGAGAAGAGTGACTGAGGTATCTTCAAGATTTGCAGAGATGCCATAATTATTGCTGGTGAAGGCAGGGAGTTAGGGGATTGGGAGAGGAGCCACATACTCCAAGAGGCAGCTTAAACCCATCAAATGAGGACATTTCAGTCAGCAGTCTTCTGCTTGTAATGCTTCAAAATGAACCAGAAGGGTTCCTTGGAACTTTAAACTGGCCACAAAGCTAAAGGGTAAACCAACGACAGTAATTATTCCAATCAGCCCGAACTAACAGAAGCTAAGAGGTAAACTCACAGCCACAGATGCAGGAGCTATCTAACCTGTCAAACACCCATCCTGAGCTTTAGGCAGCACGGAACTGTGGACAATGGCTTTAACTGATTGCAAAGTTAAAGTAAATGCAA
>CABHPP010113955.1:11141-39420 GCA_902168425.1 Peromyscus attwateri
TTGTAGCCTGGTTATCCTTTGCTTTACGTCTAATATCTACTTATGAGTAAGTACATACTGTGTTTGTCTTTCTGGGTCTGGGTTACCTCACTCAGGATGGTTTATTTTCCAGTTCCATCCATTTCCCTGCAAATTTCATGATGTCATTGTTTTTGTTTTTGTTTTTGTTTTACTATAATACTCCATTGTGTAAATGTACTCCATCTTCTTTATCCCTTCTTCCATTGAGGGGCATCTATGTTGTTTTCAGGTTCTGGCTATTGTGAATAATGCTGCTATGAACATAGTTGAGCAAGTGTCCTTGTGGTATAATTGTGCACCCTTTGGGTATATGCCAAGAGTAGTATAGCTGGGTCTTGAGGTAGATTGATTCCCAATTTTCTGAGGAACAGCCATACTGATTTCCAAAGTGGCTGTACAAGTTTGCACTCCTACCAGCAGTGGAGGAGTGTTCCCCTTGCTCCACATCCTCTCCAACATAAGCTGTCATCAATGTTTTTGATGGAATCTCAGAGTCATTTTGATTTACATTTCCCTGACAGCTAAGGATGTTGAGCAATTCCTTAAATGTCTTTCAGCCATTTGAGATTCTTCTGTTGTGAACTCTCTGTTTAGTTTTGTACCTCCATTTTTAATTGGATTATTTGAAAGAGATATCTTGATAGAGGGAGCTATTATGGGGTTAGGGAGAAACCTGGTGCTAGGGAAATTCCCAAGTACCCACAAGGATGACCCCAGCTAAGATTCCAAGCAATAGTGGAGAGGGTACCTGAACTGACCTTCCCCTATAATCAGACTGATGACTTTCGTAATTATCATCATAGAACCTTCATCCAGTAACTGGTGGAAGCAGATGCAGAGATCCACAGCCAAGCTCTGGGCTGAGCTCCTGGATGCCAGTCGAAGAAAGGGAGGAGAGTTTATAGGAGCAAGGGGGGGTCAAGATCATGAGGGTGAAACCCACAGAGACAGCTGACCCAAGCTAGTGGGAGCTCATGGACTCTGGACTGACAACTGGGGAACCTGCATAGGATCAAACTAGACCCTCTGATTGTGGGCAACAGTTGTGTTGCTTGGGCAGTTGGTGGGGCTCCTGACAGTGGGACCAGGATTTATCCCTAGTGCATGAACTGGCTTGTTGGAGCTCATTCCCTATGGAGGGATACCTTGCTCAGCCTTGATGCAGAGAGGAGGGGCTTGGTCCTGCCTCATCTTGATATACCAGACTTTGTTGACTCCCCATGGGAGGCCTTACTCTCTCTGAGGAGTGGATGGGAGGGGGAGGGAGGTGGGGGGAGCAGGTAGAGGGGGGCGGGGAACTGTGGTTGGTATGTAAAATGAAAAAAAAAACCTTTTAAATAAAAAAAAAGACTACTAGCTCATAAGGAAATTCTGGTGTTCCCTGTTGAGAACCATCAGGCAGCTCTTCAGAGGGCTGTATCACTTTAATTCCCACCAAGCCTTATTAGTGTCTGGTTTCCATAGACACTAAAGATATTTTTACCTGTTGTTTCAGTTTGGGTTTGGGGGTTTTGTTTTGTTTTGTTCATGGTGGTGTGGATAGCATCTTGTAGTTTCTATTTGCATTTTTGAAACTATTCCCACGACCTGCCTGATCTTGCCAAGACAAGAAAGCAAAGCTTAATTTTGAAAGGCCTAACCCTGCAGTCTCTAATCTTCAGAAACAACCTTGTCTCACTTTCCCATGAATTACTTGAAAATCTCTCATTCACCGAATACACCCCACCCCGGTATGTGAGAAAAATACCACCCCATTATAAAGTCTTTAACGTTCAGCACAGCATCCATTCAGAATTGTTGCTCTAACTAGGTAGAAGTTTGTTGACCTGTATAGACTTTGGGTCTGGTTAATCTTGGTACAAGATGTTTTTATTTATTTGCAAGTATTTTTAAATAACAAAGTTCATTTATTTTTTTTAAATCAGGTATATCACATATTATTTTATGTATTTATTTGATTTTTTTGAAAATTATTATTTATGTTATGTGTGTTTTGCCTCTATGTATATATGTGGACCACATGTGTGCAGTGCCCATGGAAACCAGAACTTCCTGGGATCAGAGTTACTGTTATAAACTGTGATGTGGTTGCTGGGAATTAAACCTGGGTCTTCTGAAAAGCAGCCAATATTCTAACTACTGAGTCATAGCTCCAGTCCCATAAATTATTTTAAATAATCATAAGGATGAGAAAAGTTTGTGATTATCTTAATTATTTTAATATTCAGCATATTTTTAATTCTGATAAGAGTTTTGGAAACTATATTGTTTAATGGAATGCATATGTTTTACTTGATAAAGTGCTATACACATTTTACACAAATGAATTCATATGTATATCTTGTTATTCTTGATATTATGTCCTATTGTTTTAAAGATGAACAAAGTCTTTTGAAACTCTGAATCAGCCAGTATAAGATTTAAAACACACAGGTCCACTGTTATAAAACATACACAAAGAAACAGAGTGTTTGACCTGAGTTCACTTGAATTCTAATTGAAACAGCTTACAGCCGCAGTACAGTCCAAAGTCTTAAAGGCTGTCTTAGTCGGGATTTATGATGGTGTGATAAAACACCAAAAGCATCTTGGTGAGGAAAGGATTTATTTCAGCTTTCCACTCCTAGGTCCCACTACCTCACTGAGGGAAGGCAGGGTGGGAACTCCAGGCAGGAACTGAAACAAAAGCCATGCATGAATGCTGCTTACTGGTTTGCTCCTCATGACTTGCTCAGCCTACTTTCTGACACAGCCCAGAACCACCAGCCTAGGGCTAGCACCACCTCCCATGGCCTGAGACCTCCCACATTAATCACTGATTAAGAAAATGCACCCCATGCTTGCTTACAGGCCAATCTTGGGACAGTAGTTTCTCAGTTGTGGATCCCTCCCCTCAGATAACTTGTGGTATCAAGTGGACATAACCAAAAGAGACAATAAATGGTATAATAATGGCAGGGTCCTTTGCATGTTATGTGTACCTGATAAATCTTCTAAACTAATAGAGAAACTTAATACCATGGCCAGATAGAACATAAAAGGACAAATGTATACTTCAACTACCAATAACCACTTCAAAACCAAAATAAACTAACCTGTACACCATAGCTTTAAAATAATAAAAACCTAGAAATACACTTTAAGGATGAAGATAAAAATTTGTCCATAATGGACAGTTTTTAAGTACAAAATGTTATAATGGGATTAAATAAAATCTAAATGTGTAAAATAGAATGCACCTTCCTGACTAATAAGACACTATCAGAAACATGCCAGTATTTCTCCAACGTTGTTTTGATTTGTGGAGCTTCACAACAACAATTTTCAAGGGTGTATTTTTAGTTATGAGTACCGGTGTGTCTGTACGGGTGTGTGTGCAGGTGTTTGAAGGTTTCCACAGAGGCCGGAATCAGGAGTTCACTTCCTGGAGCTGAAGCTAAAGGTGGTTGTGAGCAGTGTGACATGGGTGCTGGGAGCCAAACCTGGGGCCTCCACAAAAGCAGCTCCAGCTCTCAACTGCCGAGCTGTCTCTCCAGCTCCAATAACACAGTTTTTAAGTTTTAAGGGAGAATATGTTATGGGCATCACCAGTACAATTTGGAAATCAGTAAGCGTGGGATTTATACTAAAACTCACCGCAGAGGCCATCAATGGAAACACAGGGCTGCCTAGGAGCGTGGCAGAGCTGAGAGGCTGGAAGCAGGCAGAAATAGACGTGGAAAATGAAAGCTTGACAAAGATGTGTTGCAAGTCCTCCTCAAATAGTGTTAGTGAACTGCAGTCGCCACTCAGCAGCAACTAAATTTAGATGCCTACACCGTATAGGGTCAAGTTCTCAGAAAAATATTGTCAGCCTTAGAGGAATTTAAAATGCTCACGTAGGAGATGGTGTAAACATTCTGATATTTTAGTCTTGGAAACAGCAATATGTGTTAAAATTCAGAAAGTTTCAAAGAAAAAGCTAACATTTAAAGTGAAGGGAAAAGTTAACCAGTTTGGACGGCCCAAAACAAAAACCATGTCAATTGAAAAATGAACAGCCATAGAGCCAGAGAGGTGGCTCAGCAGTTAGGAGGATTGGCTGCTTTTCCAGAGGACCCAAGTTCAGTTCCCAGCACCCACATGGCATCTCAGAGCCACGTGTAATTCCAGATCTGGGTATCTGATGCCCTCTTCTGGTGCCATAGGGTACTGCATGCATGTGATACACATAAAAGCAAAACATCTTACATATAAATAAAAATTAAAAGATAAACACCTGAGAAAAAAAAGTGCAGCACATATTTGAATGGCTAAGTATTAATATTTCTGAACTCTAGGGGCTGGTAGCAATTGGAAAGATGGGAAAAGGATGTCAATGTGTAATTTACCAAGGAGAATATGTAAATCACCCAATTGCTTACCGAAACAGAGAGTGAACATTAAAACAGCTACACAGAATTTTTCATCACCAAAACTGACAAAAGTTTAAAAGCTGAACAAGATCCAGAGCAGAAGAGGCCATGGGAAATGAGAACTCTCACATACAGCTGACCAAATGATGAAGTCGCTCAGAGTTCGGAAAGCAATTATCCACATGCACTGAACTGTGGTGTGTGCATACCTAGACCCAGCCACTCTGCTCCCGAGTCTCTCACCGTGCTGCTGAGACAAACAGCAGGATTCGGAAATGCTCTGTGTTTAAGAAAGGACTAAGGAACCAGGCTGTGGTGGCACACACCTTTAGTCCCAGCACTGGCAGAGGCAGAGGCAGGCAGATTTCTGAGTTCAAGGGCAGCCTGGCTTACAGAGTGAGTTCCAGGGATACACAGAGAAACCTTGTATCAAAAACAGAAAAAAAAGAAAGAAAGAAAGAAGGACTGAGGATGATTGGTCCCATCTGGAATTAAATATCTACCAATATTTGCGGGTTAGAAGGACATTTAAAACAACCCACTTTCCATTCCAGGGTATGGGAGAAGTTGGAAAGGATAGGGAAAGGGTGGACTTGGTCAAAGTACATTTTATATGTATGTGAGAGTCTCAAATAAAAAATTTAAAAACAATTTGTAAGAGAATATGATAAGTTTACTGTTGTGAGGACAATCACTTGCTGGAAGGTGAAAAAGGAAGATGAAGACCTTACATCCAGGCTGATGCTGGGGCTTATTTTAAGAAAATCATTCTGAATGTTTAGAACTACACATACTATTTGTGAAGTAATTCCCCAAAACTGAGCATTTTTAAAAAGAGGTAGAATACAAGAATGAACAACACGAAGCTTCATTTCTTACTGTGTTTCTCACTCTGTCTCGAAAAACAATAATAAATGCAGCCTGGTGATTCTAAGAGCGTCAGCGGTGCACACACCTGTCAGCAAGAAGGTTAACAAGGTGGACTGCTGCACGATTGTGTGAATGGTCAAAGACTGTTGAAGCAAAACAAAACTGAAAACGACAACCCACAGCTCAGTAAGGAATACTTTTGTTGTCCAAAGCCAGCTCTCTCTTCATGTGCTAAAGGAGAGACAACGTACCTTGGAAAGTGGCCTTCCCTGGTGGCAGTTGATCCCGCCAACAAAGACCATGTTGGGCATCACAGGTCTGGGGAAATTCAACACAAAATCTGTGTGGAACAACCAAATGGCCACCTGGCTGAAGAGGTCATTCATAGTCACTGAGGTCTGGAGAACTTCAGAGGCAATGTCTGTAGCAGCTTTGAAAAAATGGGGGCAAAATGCACGCTCCTTCCCGTAGGTGAGAAAGTTCCACACTCTCTCCGTGAAAGTCATGGTGTCTGTGAACTTCGAGAGAATTCTGGGAACATAGGAAGGAGGGCTGGGACACTGGGCACCTTCCTCAAGATAGTGGCAAAATATTCCCCTGCTGGAGACCACAGACGGGAGTGACAAGTACTTGGCCACAGTTAAGCCGCACACATCGAAAGGATCCAGAAACACAGCATCAAAAGAACTCTGCTTCAAGTACTCCACTAACTTCTTGTCGTTAAACAAACTCCTACAGTGTGAAAACAAGATTTCGAAGAAACCTTTGCCTGAGTTCTTTAGCAGAGAAAACATTCCTACTTCTTGAGTTTTCCATTGATTGTGAGCAAAAAACTTGAAATGGTGGTTCAAATCTTCCAGAGTGTAAGAAACGGAGTAAGTTTTCATTGTAATATTCAGGGATTTTCCCAGTTGCCAACTCACCTCTGGTACGACTACCACCACCTCATGCCCTCTGTGGATGAGTTTCTCCACAACCATCTGCATGGTGAACCAGTGGCTCCCATCCATGGGCACCACCAGCAGCCTGCCTGCCTGGGCAAAGCCAGAGGCCAGCAGCAGACACACAGAGAGAAGAATGGAGGTCATTAAAACTGCAGAAGCCATGGGAGAAGCACCGTCCAAGGCAATTCAGGGACTATGACTCTGAGCTCTTCTAATTTAGGGAGAGTAAGCCAGAAAGCCACCCTCTTGAGGAGGGCATGTAAGAAAGCACACTCTCTGACAATGACTAACTTTTAAGAACAGTAACAATCGAGCCATGATCGAGATACCTACTTGTTTGTTTTCCAGATAAGAAGGGCTTGTGATCTTTTCCTTGGGCAGAATCACACAATGTGAGTTTAGAAATAGTTGTGAAGAAATATACTTGACCCTGAGGAGTCCAAAGGGTTTTACAAAAGGAAGCAAGCTTCAAAGACCCTTACATTTCTAGAACTGATCTCAAAGCAAAACCTGGACACTTTCTTTAGGGCACCAGACTATGTTCCAAAAGGATTTGCTGCCCCTGCTTCCAAGGCCTAGGGGAAGGGTCCTTAGCCTGGTCCCACCCACAGTCAGTGGTTAGAAACAACTCTGCCAGATGAGCCATGCTGCTTGTCTTGGTGCATGTGCAGTAGAATTCTTGTTCCACCCCTGAACTCCCTGGGAGCTGTGGATTGCTAAAATGAGATCGGCAACTATCTTATGGACCACTCCAGGGATTTGATGGCACGTGACTACCATCTCTTTCACATTTCCCTTTCACATGTTCAATGCAGGGACAGTCGCATATTCTAAAGAGAGGTTGGGACCTCTGCTGTGGGTTTCCCCAGAGGATCTATGTATTTTTGTCCCACATTCTCTTGAGCATTCCTTATAGTCAGGGCATATGATTTCCTTATGTATTCATCCTATTTGCACAGTACCCAACTATAGTTTGTTCAGAGAAGAACAAAAGGGTTTTTTTTTTTTAGATTCAACTGCATTATGCAAGTTTTCTATATACTTTCATGGTAACTCAATGACATATGTCAGGTAATGCGCTGAGGTACATTTAGCGAGGAATTTTATAGCCAGCCAGAGGCATGATCCTTGTTAGTACCACAACATGGTCCCCTTTTACCTTAAATATCACTGTGAATAGACATTTACTGAGTCAACTGTTTTTCTTGGTGACTGGAGAACTCTCACTTGATCATCTTTGAAGATTAAAAATAGCTAGGGTGCCATGCCTTTAATCTCTGTACTAGGGAGGCAGAGGCAGGTGGATCTCTGTGAATTCAAGGCCAGCCTGGTGGACACGGTGAGTCCCAGGACAGCTGGAGCTACATAATAGACCCTGTCTCAACACAAAAGAAAGCAAAATGGCTAGGGTGATAATCTATATGATTTTGGTATGGGAAGATTCAGGCTCTACTCCTCCCCCAGAAAAATAAACTAACAACTCTCCAGGACCTCATCTTGAAACCTTAACAATTGAAAACAAGTCCAACAAGCATACGTGGTTCATAGAACTTAATGAAATTCAAATAAGAAAGAAAGAACAATTGTCTCACTCATGTCATGCCACCCAACCCCTGTTCCCAAATCAGGGCAATGCTGATAAAGAGATCATTCACCCTGAGCACAGACCTACTGGCAGAGAAGTAAGTTGGCACTCATAATACAAAATCCTTAGTGTCACCATAGTTCCTAGGAGGACTGCCCCCAGAGATATCTCTGTGGGTTGGGAGTCACTAGGAGAAAGGGCATGGTTATGCCACATAGAGTGAAATAGAATGAGAGAAAGGAAGTGAAGGTCTTAGTTACCTGTATGTGGATCACCATGGCACCTTATCCCTGCCAGCTATGGAACCTGTTCAGAGATAACAGCTAAATCCTAGCCCATCTACAAAACCAGCTGGGTCACCTTCACAGGCATCTGAGTCACTTATTATACTTCTGCGTTTCTACTCCTTCTCAGAGTGTAGTCTGACTTACCTCCATAGACAAGGAGAGGCCTCCATGTCTACTTTAGAGGAGTGTGGGGGAGGGCTATGATGGTACTTCCTGCTTGTCAACATGATCAGATCTTGAACCATCCAAGAACTAAGCTGCTGGCCATACTTGTGAGGGCTCCTCTCCATCAGGTTATTTGGAATGGGAAGATGCACCTTGAACGTGGTGGCACCTTCTAGTGGCAATCCAGGTAAAAGGAGTCCCGAGGGGAAAGTTTTGCTCTTTGCCTTCATGACCCTCCGAACAGTTTATCCTGTTGCTGCCAATGCCACTACATTCCTTTCCTGCTATCAGAACTCGGCTTCACTGGGCTTCCAACAGGGACTGAAGACCAGTGGCTCACCAGGGATCAATCCTCTAGGACTTCAATGCCACCTGAAGACTTGTTAGGTACACAACCTCATGGGCTGAGCCTTAGCCAAGTTCTTGGTCTCTCCAGTGTAAAGACAGCCATTATTAGATTACTGGGACTGTATTGTGTAAGCCAATGTAATAAACCCCCATATATTTGTCCTATCAGTTCAGTTACTACAGAGCACCCTGACTAATACACAAGTCCTGTTCCACTCCAGAAGTATTATAAGGCATCTGTTCTATTCAGCTAAAACCCCTAATTAATGATCCTGGGCAGACAGGAAATCTGCTGATCCTATAGATCTCAGAGACACAAAGGGCATATTCGTACTTAATCAGGAAAGTCAATCAGAAGTTCCCTTCAGTCAAAAAGACACCAAATGGTCCTGCACAGGCAGAGAGACCCCCACTCCTCACACTTCATGACCACATAGTAGATACACCTCAGGAGCTCAAAACCACTCAACTCAGGCAAAAGTCTATACCACATCTCCCACTTGATGGAAAGGGTTTTTTTTTTTTTTCAATCACACATTTATAAGAAGGTAGCCTCTGGCTCCACATTTATTGAACAGCAACTCTGCTGAACTCTTGAGTTGAGCCTTCAGCCCTGCCCAAGATCTTAAACAATGACATCGACCGGCCAAGGACTAGATCTTGAAAACAGATTAAACAGAAGTTGTGGCAGTGCCTAGGCGGCAGTCCCACATGGTAGCACACCCCAGCCAGCACCTCATCCAACAGCAAAGCTGCCAGCAGCCCCATCCAGCATCATCATGGAAGCAGCATGCATCTTATTCAACTAGGAAGTTCACAAGAAGCCCTTCTTGCTCAGGGAGTACAGTGGCCCTTCCAGAGTCACAGACTAGAATGAACAGCAAAGGTCTGTTGCTGCCAAAGAACATGAGTCAGGAGGAGTTCAAAGCAGCAGGTTATTTTTTCAGCACAAGGACGTGGATATTACAAAGAATCAAAGACCTGTGACACACCTGAAGGAAACTAATAAGACTGTAATGGGGGCACCGGAGAAATCGAGATCCATGAAATGACTGAGAAAGAATTCAGAACAAGAGTCATGAAAATGTTCAACGAACTGTCAGAATAGAGGAAGCAAAATTGAATGACAGCAGGCAAAAGGCAGAAGGTGAGCGACAGACAACAGGAAGTCAAACGACAGGTACTTCACCGGCAGGTTTGCCCAAGCAGAGGATCAGCAAACTGAGTTACGGAGTAGCTGAAGCTGTCGAGATACAGAGCAAGAGGGATGAGGCAACTCTACAGGAACAGCAGGACTCTTCCAAGAGGCCAACCTGCTGTATGACAGGAGTTGAAGAAAGAAAAAAAAAAAAAAAAAAAAAAAAAGAAACATGTTCACCTGAACCAAATACACCAAGGCACACTCTGAAGATAGTGAGCGATCCTGAGAACAAAAAGAGGTATGTGGTGGTTTGGATAAGAATAGCATCCATAGGCTCATATATTTGGTTGCTTAGTCACCAGGGAGTAGAACTATTTGAGAAGGACTAGGGGGTGTGGCCTTGTTGAAGGAAGTATGTCACTGGGGGTGGTCTTTGAGGTTTTCAAAAGGCCATGCTAGGTCCAGTCTCTATCTGTCTGTCTGTCTGCCTGCCTATCTATCTGTAGCTGGAGTTTTCTCTCCGGGTCCCGCCACGCCCCAGCAGTCCGACAGCCCATTTATAAAATAAACACACAGACACTTACATTATTTACAAACTGTATGGCCGTGGCAGGCTTCTTGCTAATTGTTCTTATATCTTAAATTAACCCATTTCTATAAATCTATACCTTGCCACGTGGCTCGTGGCTTACCGGCATCTTCACATGCTGCTTGTCATAGCGGTGGCTGGCAGTGTCTCCCTGCCTCAGCCTTCCACTTCCCAGAATTCTCTTCTCTGCTTGTCCTGCCTATACTTCCTGTCTGGCCACTGGCTAATCAGTGTTTTATTTATTCAGAACGATATCCACAACATCTACCTACTATCTATCTATCTATCTATCTATCTATCTATCTATCTATCTATTACCTGTGAATCAGGATATAGCTCTCAACTACTTCTTCAGCACCATGTCTGCCATGCCTGCTGCCATGCTCCCCATCATGATGATGATGGACTAAACTCTGAAACTGTAAGCACTCAATTAAAAGCTTCCTTTTATAAGAGTTGCCTTCATCATGGTTCCTCTTCACAGCAATAGAGCAATGACTAAGACTGTGAAAACAAATCACACACAAAAGAGTATGAACACTACTCACTGTTAGCAGACTTCTCAGGACATTCCCCACAGCCCAGGAGAGAACGGAAAGATATATTCAAGGTATTGGGAGGGGAGTATATTAGCCAAGAATATTTTATCTAGCAAATTATTTTTTTGTAAACAAGTGAGAGAGCCAAGGTGTGGTGGCACACGTCTATAACTCTAGTGCTCAGTTTTAGCTTAACCTAGGCTGCACAATGATCTGGCCTGAAAAACAGTGAATGATGAAGAATAAAACTCACATAAACAAATGCTTGGGAAATTCACCACTAGACCTGATGATAGGTGTTAATGTCCTTTAACCTGAGAAGGCCACCAACTGATTATTCCACATCACAAACCCTAATGGTAAAGGCAAAATGTCTGCATTTACAGCACTCTAGGGCTGTCAAGATGGAGTGTGCGGCAGATTTATTCCTCTTATCAGGGATAAACTATAAAGCCATGAATAACGTGTACCTAAAATAAGCTGGGAATTAAACACACCACAAAATACTCAAACTCAAATCTAAAACATAAAATGTAACAAGGGTAAAATTGGTCAAAGTTGAGAGTAGTAGCTGTTCTGTGGAAGCCTTGTTATCCAATTTCACAGCACACTACTGCATAAAAATGGCAAAGCAAAACAGAGGCAGCAAGAAATTAGGAACAATGAAGACATTGTCTCCAAAATTAGAAAGCAACTAGCAGAACGGTAGTAGTTCTGTGCCTATCTAGAATTACTCTGGGGACCATGGAAGGCAGTGCCATCCCTGGGCTTGTGGTCCTGGGAGCTATGAGAAAGCAGGCTGAGCAAGCCATGAGGAGCAAGCCTGTAAGCAGCACCCTTCCATGGCCTCTGCATCAGCTCCTGCCTCCAGGTTCCTGCCCTGTGTGAGTTCCTGCCCTGACTTCCTCGGTGGTGTAAGCTGAAAGAAACTCTTTCCTCCACAAGTTGTTTTTGGTCACCGTGTTTTATCATAGCAATAGAAACCTTAACTAAGACAGCATCTATATCACAAGACATGGAATTTTCCCCCCTAGGATCTCAAAAAGAATAAGAATGCTTACTCTTCCCATTTCTGGCCAATATTAGAAGCTGTTGCCAAATATGTTAGGTAAGAGAAATAAGCACAGCATCCACATAGAAATAAGAAGTGAAACTGTCAGTGTTTGCTGATTTCATAGTACAGAAATCCCCACACATTCCACCACAAAAAAGAGAAACACGCTAGAACCAATGAATGAAGACAGTAATAAGGCAAGATAAAAGGTCTACTACTAAATACCAGTAGGGTCCTTCACATTAACTGCAAACTACACGAAAAAATAATTCAGAGAAAATTCCATTTATAGTAATTACACCCCCCCCCAAGAAGATACTTAGGAATAAATTTAATCAAAGAGATAAAAAGTCTACACCTTGAAAATTAAAAAACACTGAAAAAAATCTTAAAGAGGCTACAAACATGGAAATAAAAAAGACAGCCTGTGCTTCCGACTAAACGAATTGGTGTTGTTACAGTGTCCATAGTGCTGAGTGATACACAGATTCAATGTGTTGCCTATAAATGCACCAAAGACTTTCTTCACAGACACGGAACAGCAAGCCATATATTTCTTTTAATTGCAAAAGAGCCCATTGGTCCTACGTAATCCTGGGCAATACAAACAAGAACAAAGATGGAAAATTATACTAGGCAACTATACTACAATGAGTCCTAATTTGGGGCAATTTATTCAGTTTCATCATATGCAAAATAGGTGTCTTAATTTTGCTGTCCTGCATGCAATTGCTTAGGATAACATTGAGAACATGGTTCTCGCCCAATACATGTTATGTTTTGTTATATCTAATTTGCAAGTTCTCCATAAGAGAACAATTCACCTATATGAATACAATTGTTCATGGAAAGCTCCCAACATGAGGAGAAGCGTGACATCTACTCAGACCATTCTGAAGAGGCCTAGATGTATGGTTATTCCCATTAACACCATGGAGGTGGGAAACAGCTGTGTTAGACAATGCACTGTCCACCCGACCAGGGCTACCAGGGATTCATTGCTGTATTGTAGACAGTTTTCATCTGTTGGAATTTCATCTGGATTATCAGCAGGATGTTCTGAAAGCTTCTTGCAGATATGCAAGTTTCAGATATGGGTGACCTAGGGAATCAGTACTGGGTGGCTCTAGAAACCATCTTCTCAAACTCTGTTTTTAATGACCTTCAAACATACCTCAAGTCACCTTACTGACTCTGTCAGACTTAACTTAATCATCCCACACACTGTGGGGACCCCACTGCTTCTTACTGACACTGAAAGCCTGTAGAAATAGAACTGAATTATGAATAAGCAATTAACAAATAATTCAGACTTCTGTCCACATGTCCATGCATCTTGTCCAGCAAGTCCCTTTGGATTCATCACAGGAATACCAAGTCTGGTGGCCCCAGAATCCTAGGACACGAGCCTTCCTCTCTATGGAGCCTTCTGAGGACAAACCCTTAGGCACAACCTCCTATGCCGACCATTTGCATTCATCCAGCAAGTGTGTTCCAAGTTCCAGGCAGGTTCTGGAGATGTGGCAGTATGAAGCCAACTGTGGTTCCTGCATGAGGGAGTTAAAACGTGGGGAGTGTAGACACCGTGGGGGAGATTAGTGGATGAATTCATTACCTATGATTGTGATACAAACGTTAAAATATGTCTCCAGGCAACCATGTGATTTGAAGGGGTGGCCTTCTCAGGGGGTCATGGAAAGCTTCCCAAAGGTATATAATTAGAACCAGAATCAAATGATAAGTGGGTTTTGGAAAAATGTTTGTGGGAGAAAGAGGATTTCAGAGAGGAAACAGGAGTCAGAAAGACCCCAAGGAAAAGTGGACTGTGGTGGCTTGAGAGACTGGGAAATATTGTGGAATAATTCTTTTTGTACACTGTGAAGATTTGCCACTGATTGGTTTAATAAAAAGCTGAACAGCCAATAGCTAGTCAGGATTTTGGGGGCAGAGAAGATGCTGGGAAGAAGAAGGGAGTTGCCAGCCAGATGCAGAGGAAACATGACATGTAGGAGATGAGGTAACAAGCTATGAGTCACGTGGCAGCACATAAATTAATAGAAATGGGTTAAGTTTTAAGAGCTAGTTAGAAACAAGCCTAAGCTATCAGCTGAGTTTTTATAATTAATAATAAGTCTCCATGTCATGATTTGGGATCTAGCTGGCGGGACAGAAAAATCCTCTTATAGGGAAAAGACAGCATGGCTGGGACACAGAGGTATAGTGATGAGCAGGAAAGACAGACAGGATCTGAACGGAGCTTTGGCAACTACACAAGAATGAGAGCTCAGAGGCTAAAACTTGTCCAGTTGATGCATGCCTGGTGTTCTGTGTCTTTGTTTCTTCAGGAATGCTGAGAAGGAAAAAAACCACCTGGTGATGTTTCTCATTACCAGATCAATCTCAGAATCACTGAAAATGGAACACCTGCATCAGGGCATCTTCTTTTTTTTTTTTTTTTCCCCTGGGTATTTGTTCATTTATTTATTTATTTTCCCCATATATTCTCCTTCCCACTGTCTTCCCCCAAATTTCTCCCACCACTAACACTTGATATCTCAACGATACATTATATACCGTCCTGTCTTGTGAGCTAACAATAACACACCATTATGAACAATTTTTATGGAATTCACTTTTAATGCTAAATGTTCCTTAAACTTTGATAAGTGTGTATATATGTATATATATATATATATATATTTATAGTGACATACTTCATAGTTTGAATATTTTTTTTTCTAATGAGACTGAGACTGTCGCAAGTATACAACACCACCTATGACATGTGCTAGTCCAACGTACACTCACTTCCAGTGTAGAGGAACAGGTTCTACATCACCACGCTAGAGCAATATGATAAACTACGATGAGACTGTTCCGCAAGATGCCAGCCCAGTTATTGCAAAACATCGCAGCACGTTTGCAAGTTTGAAAAATGTTTTGAAGGTTGAAAGATGGAATTCACTGGAAGGCAACAATATTGACTGTTACTGGAGCCAACGGGGAATTCCACATGGAGGAAAGAGACTGGACTCAACTCCTGAATTTTTTTTAAAGAAAAGAACCTTATCTATAATAAGAATTTTTCACCCTCAAAATCAACAAAGCCTTAAAAGTTGGACAATATCCATAATAGAAAAAGACATGGAAAAATGAGAACTCTCATAAACAGATGATCAAATGGTTTGAAAGCAATTAGCCACATGTACTAAAATGTGGTGTGTGCATACCCAGACCCAGTCACTCTGCTCCCGAGTCTCTGTGCTGCTGAGATAATAGCAGGATTAAGAAACGCTCCCTCTTTAAAGGACTGGGATGATTGTTCCAGTCTAGAACTAAATATCTATCCATATTATTTGGTTAAAAAGAAAAAGACACATCTAAAACAACACATTGGTGGTGTAAGAGGATGAGGAGTTGGAGAGGATGGAGTTGGGAGGGGTGGATTTGATCAAAATAAATTGTATGCATGTATGAGATTATCAAACACAAAATAAAAAATATATTTTAAGAGAGAAAGTGTGACGTTCTCTACTGAAATGAAAAGGAAGCTACCAGTTACTAGAGAACATAAAATGAAAGTAAAGAACCTTATGTCCAGACTAATGCTAGCTTTTACTTTAATGAAATTGTTACAATTTATATTACTATACATGTTATTTATAAGATAATTCCCCCCCCCCCCAAACTGAGAAATACAAAACTTTTCATAGTGTTGTCAACAGGATAGGGCATGCGAACAGCAAAAGGAAACGTTTCATTTCTTAATTTTTTTTCACCATTTTCCCCAAAACAATACTAAAATGCATCTTGGTGATTATATGCTAGAGTATCAAACATACATGCACACAAATCAAAAAGCACAGATTCATAAAATGCAGTGAATGCATCAGCAAATGAATGGCACAAGACCAGGAAGAAACTCCAAACACGACAACTCACAGGTCAGTAAAGAAAGCTTTTATTAACAGTTTATGATCAGCTTATTCTTCATGTACTGAAGGAGAGAGAGCATACCTAAGTCAGTGTCTTTCCCTGGCAGCAGTTCATTCCTCGAACAAAGACCATGTTGGACATCACAGATCTGGGATAGTCCAAAACAAAGTCTGTGTGTAACAACCACATGGACGTGCGACTAAAGAAAACATGCGCTGTGATGGGCGTTTGGAGAACTTCGGAGGCAAAGTCTATGGGTGTTTTGAGGATACAGGGGCAGAATGACTGCTCCCCCAAGTGGATAAGTTGGCTGAGAAGTCTTTCTTTGAAAGTCATAACAACAAAGAAGCCAGAGGGAAGTCTGGGAACATAAGGAACAGGAGTGGGGCACTGGGCACCTTCTCGAAGATAGTGGCAAAATACTACTCTGGTGAAGACCACAGATGGGAGTGAAAAGTACTTGGCCGCAGTTAAGCCGCACACATCGAAAGGATCCAGAAACACAGCATCAAAAGGACTCTGCTTCAAGTACTCCCCTAGCTCTTGTCATTAAACAAACTCCTACAGTGTGAAAACAACAATTTGAAAAAGCCAGTTGATGAACCCATTAGTAGAGAAAACAGCCTTTGTTTCCAAGGTCTCCATTGGGTATCAGCAAAAACCTTGAACTCTCCATCCAGATCCTCCAGAGTGTGAGAAGGATAGACACAAAGAAGGTCATAGGGTTGTTTTTTATTTTAGATGTGAGGTTGTGCTGTTTACAAGCTCTTTATCAAGAGCCCTGAACGACCACATGTGTTTGTATGTGGCTAAGCGTGGTGTGTGTCAATTAGTGTGTTGTGTGTGAGACTGAAGGTAGTGGTGGTGCTGTGTGTGTGTGTGTGTGTGTGTGTGTGTGACTAAGTGTGTGGGATGTGAATGAGTGTGACACAAGGCCAGGTATATGACCCAACAACTCAACTTCTTGCTGGTGAGATTACAGAACAAGAATGTATTTAAGAACAGTCAGCACAGTCTTGTTCACAAAAATAAAAGATGGTAAACAAGTAAATATCATTAATGATCACTGAATATGAGGGCAATCAGTGAAAATACTGTAATGTTATCTGCCATGGTCCATGGCATATTGTAACAGATGACAATTAATAACTCAGATGTCAACCTAGCAGATGAATAATTCTCTGAGGGAGGAACCTGTTCCAAGCAAGGTTTATGGGGCCATTGACTGTGAAAACTGGTTGCTTCTGTCTATAATTTCACATGTGCAAAAACAGCTGTGGAATCTCCTGATTACCGTGCATTTTCATCTAATGTGTACCTGTAATCTCATGATTACATCTCAACCTTATGGTTATTTGTTCTGTAGACTGTCTAAAGATAATTTTTTCTTAAGCTGTATAATTTTTATGAATGGAAATAATACCAGGATATTTTTCATAGCTCAGGCTGACATAGGAAAATAGTATTCTTAGCTACAAAGATAGGTTTTTACACAATTATCTAATTTCAGCCCTCAGAGCAAATTCAAAGTAGACTATTTGGCCCCTGCAAATAAACTGCAAAAGGACGGATTCCCAGGTGTCTTGTTTGAATCAAGGTCAGGCATAAAGCAACTTAGGTGTCAGTTCCCCAATTGCTCAACTCTGGCTGACAACATTAAAAACATAACTCCCTACACAAATTCTCTCAGCATCTGACACCTAGATGCACGAACTCCTAATCTAAGTTTTATGAGACAAGAGTAAAGGTTCAACCAACTAACTATTTATGTTTTGGTCCTGGGGTGCTTTTAAGGTCACTGTCCCTCCAGAACATGCGGAGCACTTGAGCACTATAGGCCTTCTGCTTGCTCACCAGGGAGCTTGGCTGACAGCCATTCCCAGCCATGCTGGCTGCCCAGTCAGTCAGCATAACATTCCAAGTCCTAGAGACCCTGTGATTTCACATGTATTATCAGAATGGCTCTGCTTCTTATTGTATTCTCAAAATATGCAATGTGATGCTCAAAATGTAACTCATATATTATCCAGGGATTTCTGTTGGGTATATATATATATATATATTAGGTAAGAAAAAAATTTTCAAGATGGAGGAATAAAGAAACTTAGCATCAAAATGGGTGTGTTCCTTCCTTACCCCTCAAATAGAAAAGTTTAGTTCTCATTAACATCATAGATTATTTTGCATACCCTAGATGTGGTCTTGGAGCAGGCACTCTAAAGACCATGATAGTTACCAATAAAGGAAGATGTCCAGTCTGTTAATTTTTAGATTTGACAGTGTCTAACTTAATGGCAAGTGAAGTGCAAGGAAAAGAACTTCGTTTATCTTTATGACTTACAGATTATCCACTCTTCCAACAGCTATTCAATATAGTACTTGAAGTCTTAGCTAGAGCAATAAGGCAACTGAACTAGATCAAGGGGATACCAATTGGAAAGGAAGACATCAAATTGTCTTTATTTTCAGAGTATATGATAGTGTACACAAGTGACCCTAAAAATTCCACCAGGGAACAATTACAGCTGAATAACACATCCAACAAAGGAGCTGGATACACAATCAACTCAGAAAATCAGCAGTCCTCCTATATACAAATGAAAAACAGACTGAGAAAGAAATCAGTGGAACAGTACCTTTCACAATTGCCTCAAACAATATAAAATGTCTTGTGGGAAACTCTAACAAGGTAAGTGAAAGACTGCTATGATAAAAACTTCAAGTCTTTGGAGAAACAAATTGAAGAAAATTATAGAAGATGGAAAGATCTCCCATGCTCATGGCTTTGTAGGATTAACACAGTAAAAATTACCATCTTACCAGAAGCAATCTACAAATGCAATGCAATCCTCATCAAAATAGTAGAACACAATTCCTCACAGACCTTGAAAGGACAATTCACAACTTTATATGGAAACACAAATCCCAGGAGACCTAAAAATCCTGAATAATAACAGAATGACAGGAAGTCTTACCATTCCTGATCTCAAGTTAAACTACAAAGCTATAGTATTAAAAACAGCATGGTATTGGTATAAAAACAGACACTTTGGTCAGTAAAAACAAATGGAAGACCTGGACAAAACCCCACATATCTATGGAGATGTGTTTATGATAAAGAATGCAGAAATACACACTGAAAAAAAATAGAGAGCGTATTCAAAGGATGGTGCTGTCAAACTGGATGGCTGCATATAGAAGAATGCAAATAGATTCATACACATCACCCTTCCCAAAACTCAACTCCAAATGGATCAAAGACCTAAACATAAAACCAGACACATTGAACCTGACAGAAGAGAAAGTGGGGAATAGCCTGGAGCACCTAGGCTCAAGAACAGACTTCCTGAACAGAACCCAGTGCAGTGCAGTGGAAACTTCCTGTAATATGTGAAGGCAATCCTAAAGAAGTCTCCAAATAATGAGGGAGAGAGAACCCTTACTGGCAATATCTTGACACCAAATTAAGCTTCCTTTTTGGGAATGGTTCTCACCCAATTCAGTTATAGGTCAAAGGGGTCCCATGGAAATTCCCATACAACCCAGGCTGTTGCCAAGACAATAGGTTGCTCTCCACAAACTAACAATAAGACATCATTGGTGAAGACAACATCCACACAACTCATTGAACATGGAGAAGTTGATCTGGTGCCTATATCAAACCTTCATTCCATGTTCTAGTGTCTAATGACATGGAAATGTCTTCAAGCTACCAAAAGAGAACAGGAAACACCAACCCAACCACAAATCTTTTGACCTATAATCTGTCTTGACTGCAAAATACACTAGGTCAGGGTCACGCTGTGGTGGTGCACACCTTTAATCCCAGCACATGGGAGGCAGAGGCAGAGGCAGGTTGATCTCTGTGAGTACAAGGCTAGTCTATTCTACAGAGTAAGTTCCAGGACAGGCTCCAAAGCTACACAGAGAAACCCTGCCTCAAAAAAGCAAGCAAGCAAGCAAGCAAGCAAACAAACAAACAAAAACACTAGGGCAATGAAGGCAAAAACCTTATGGGAGTAACCAACAGATGTCTGATTTGAATTAAGGCCCACATCATGAATGGAACCCATACTTGACACTGCCTGGGTGACCAAGAACCAGAGTCTATAAGTCCAGACAGCTAGGATAAAACCAAATACTCCTATTCTTAAAGGAAAAAGTAACATTTAAATGACTCATAATAATATTCTGCTATACTCATGGATCAGTGCCTTAGTCAGCCATCATCAGAGATGCTTTGCCAGGGGCCTCATGCAACAGATGGGAACAAGTACAGAGACACACAGAAAGACACTACATAGAGAGACCTTGGAGCACACCGCTCTAAAGGAGACGGCTCTGTCAAATCCCTCTCCTCAGAGCTCAGGGAACCCCGAGGAAGAGAGGCAGAAGGAGTTGGAGTGGCAGAGGAAGAAGGGATGGAGGACTCCCCGAGAACAAGGTCCTCTAAAACAACTCAGCAATGCTCATATCATATCAATGATTTTTTAAAATTTGGAAAAATCGCATGTATACTCTTTAGAGTGCAATTGACAAATAATGAGGACTGCTTCATGGCTTGATGTGTTATTTAAACATCTCCAAAAAACAATAAAATGTAGCTTGAAGTTTTTTCTCTTCAAATCACTTTTTAAAGTTAGCATACAGAGTATTCAGTGGCATTTTGGCATTTTTCAGACATTTTGTCTTTTCTGCTTACCCCACTCTTCTCTAGTCAGCCTTACACTCCGTATGTTCTCTTCCTACCCCTGAATGTTCCGCTTTTCTGTTTTCATGGGACATGCCTACTATTTATGTCTCTTTTCCTCCTCAGGAAAGTTTTCTTTGTCCCCTCCCCTTCCTAATTTCATGGCCCCTGCCACACAAACACAAATAGGAAGGCATGCATAGATATTTAAAGTTAGATTGTATATGCAATTATGTCACAGGTGTATACAGACATATCTATAGGGCACCTATATACACTTGTTTCCTAACTAGTGAATTGGCACAAAACAATTCTCCAACCCAGGAAGAAATTCCATATGCAGTGATATAAACAATAAATTACATCTCAGAAAAAAATTTCTTTTTGATTGTCCAAATCCAGGGCTCTTTTCATGTGATAAACAACAAATAACATACCTTGGAAATCGGCTTTCTTTGTTGGCAGTTGATCCCACCAATGAAGACCATGTTGGGCATCACAGGTCTGGGGGATTCTAACACAAAGTCTGTGCGTAACAACCAAATAGACACTTGGCTGAAGAGGTCATCCATAGTCACTGGGGTCTGGAGAACTTCAGAGGCAATTTCTGTAGCAGTTTTTGAAAAATAGGGGCAAAATGCACGCTCCGCCATGTAGGAGAGGTGGTTCCACACTCTCTCCTTGAATGTCATGGTGTCTGTGAATTTCAAGAGAACTCTGGGAACATAAGACAGTGGACTGGGGCACTGGGCACCTTCTTCGAGATAGTGACAAAATACACCTCTTGCAAAGACCACCGAAGGGAGCGACAAATACTTGGCCACAGTTAAGCCACACACATCAAAAGGATCCAGAAACACAGCATCAAAAGAACTCTGCTTCAAGTACTCCACTAACTTCTTGTCATTAAACAAATCTCTACAATGTGAAAATAATAATTCAAAGAAATTTTTAGCTGATCCTGTCATTAAAGAAAGCAGCCCTTCTTCTGAAGTTTTCCATTGAGTGTCAGAAAAATACTTGAACTCACGGTTCATATCTTCCAGAGTGTGAGAAGTTGAGTACGTCTTCACTGTCAAATTCAGGGACTTTCCCAGTTGCCAACTCACCTCTGGCACAACTGCCACCACTTCATGCCCTCTGTGGATGAGTTTCTCCACAACCATCTGCATGGTGAACCAGTGGCTCCCATCCATGGGCACCACCAGCAGCCTGCCTGCCTGGGCAAAGCCAGAGGCCAGCAGCAGACACACACACAGAGGAAGGGAGGCTGGGAGATCCGCAGGAGCCATGGGAGCAGTGGAGCCCGGGACAGTCCAGCTGCTGAGACTCTGGGCTCTTCTAATAGAGCTGGTTGAAACAGTACAGGGTCAAAACTTTTTGCAGTAGACACCTGTATTTGTATGTTCACAAGTGAAGTTAAATTCAGTGTTAATGATTTACTCAAAAGAGTAATAATTAATGTACTGTATTGGCTTCAAACCTAATCATTGCTTTCGAGATTAAAAAAAATGGTTTATGATCTTAGTTTCAGAAAGGTCATCTGTGGTTCATGCCATCTATTGCAGAACCAGTTTTGAAACCATTATGAAACAATGTGTTTGTATGTTGAAGTTCAGAAAAATTAAGAAGCCACTTATAAGGATCTTCGATATCCATCACAGGCTCAATTGTATTTCATTAGAAGGGAAACTAAGAAAGATAGACAGTGAGTGTCACCAAGAAGAGGTAGAGAATGCTAGAGGTCACAGAAAAGCGAATCTTTCCCTAAAGGGCACATTATGTCAGAAAGGAGAGACCAGGGTCAAATCAACATTGCTCTGAGTCCATGGATCTGAGAGTTCAGGAGTCTTGACTGACAGGCACTGAGCCTTGGGACTCTGCCCTGCTGTAGGACTCCAGTAAACCAACATTACACAGCCACTGTCCCTGTCAAAATAAAAACATTCTCTGTGTTAGATCAGTTTCTGTTATTTCAGCACCCTTTCCAAGACAGGATGACTTTCTTTCTGAGCCTGGCCTTTAGACAGACATCCAGACAGATGACAGAAGATGAAGAGCTGAGCCTCTGAAAGCTTGTTGCCTCCAGTGATGATGGTCGGATTAAATTGTTCTATGAACAATGGCCGGGGGATCTGCTTTCCTAGGACCAGACAGATCAGAACTTAGGACTTCCACCTTTCACCATAGTTCCAGGAAGGGGCTGATGTTGGACTTAGTCCTGGTGTTGAATAATGAGTCAGCACATGACAGTGTATCCAGTGCATTTGTAAAGAAGTCTCTAATCACATATTGTTTCTGGCAAACAGTAGTCATAGGAACCATTTGACTTGGTCTAACACAGTGATGCTCTGAGCCTGCTCACCACATACAGTGTAGGCACAGTGTTCCTTCCCACCCCACAGGCACCAGAGAGTGTGACCTCCATGCAGAGTCTCACAGAGCAAGGTTATGATGATGTAACCTTGAATAGTGTAAGAGTTTCATGGTCTTAAGTTTTCTATACTGTCATGCTTCATCTTGAAGCTAATTTCTCTGTGTGGTGTAAAGGTATAACTTCAAGTCTTCACCTGTGTAGAACCAGGCCTAACATTTCTGCATAGTTTGTAAATCTGAACAGGATCAGCAGAGGAATTGGCAAGGTAAGGTGCCTGTGGCTTGTTCTACTTCTCTGATCTTCCAGCGTTGACCCCAATAACTGGCTCCAGGTTTGTTTTTATTAATAAGACCTTTTAAAATTCACATTATATCTGAATTCTTGGGACAGAATTGAAGAAGTAGGAAAGAAAATTGAGTCACTTACAAAAGTTATACAGGGCTCAAAAGAAACCTTCCTTACAAATGCTGTCTTCAGCAGTAAATATAATGATACCAAATTCAGAAGCTAGACAGATAATAATTGAATCTCTGGCTCTTGAAAATGCTAATGCACAATGTAAAAGGATAATGTAAAAGGCTATTAAAGGAAAGAGCAAGCACCCTTGGAGGAATGGACTCAAGATACAATTAACATTGAATCTCATGACCATGATGATACTTGGATAGGAGAGGTGATTTCCAGAGGTTTGAAGAAAAATAATAATGTCAAGTGTTTCAAATGTTGTAAACAAAATCACCTAAAAAGGGACTATAATCAGGGCATTCCTAGAAATAATATTTTTTCAAGGAACAATGGCAACAGATTGCCCCTCCCTTCTGGAATAAGCAGAAAGTATGGTAAAGGCAAACAATGGACTAATGAATGTAGATCAACAAGGGACAGACAAGATAATCCGTTGCCATTGGGAAACTCATTGAGGGACCTCTCAAAGGCTTCCTGCCATCATAGAAAAAAAACCCTTCCCAGAGCAATTAAAGAACCTAATGCCTATTGTTAAAAAATATAGCTTTGGATGATAGAAGAGCTATAAAAAATTCAGGAGAAACCATAAATCAAAATTGATAGAGATTAGATTTGGAAACTCCCCAAAGTTAGGGTTGGGAAAGGGTTTTGTTTTTGTCTTTCAGGAGAATGAAGGCTAAGGAATCTGAAGAACACTGACTAATAAGACATCTGAAGAAAAAGGACAAATCATCCAGAAAAAAAATGACCCAGGAAAAAGAGTAAATTAGCCTATTGGTATATCACATATCTAACAGGAAAAATATCATTAAGTCTTCCTAAATGTTTGTTTCTGCTGTTCTCTACAGACACATAATGCAAATGGTCTTTATGTAGTCCCAGTTCAATTAAAAATTAAAGCTGGCTTTGGAGTTGGAGTGTAGCTCTCTTCTTCTCTAAAATCAAGCATGCTTGTTAAAAGAAAATGCAAAATCTCTGTTTCATGTCAGAAGAGCCACCTGATATGGGATAGAAGAAAACCCAAAATTAAGAGACTATTCTATTGCCACTGATCTCATAATTCTTTGGTTTTATTTTGACTCTTTAAAACTTTTAAGGTATGAATTTCATATCAAAATTTATGATATATATATTAAACTTTTGTCATGATATTAATGGTCATATAGAGTACTAACTAAACCTAGAAAAAAGGCTTCATCTAGCTTCCTGTACATGATTTCAGGTTTGAGTCTCTATGAGTTTTCTGCAGGGAACCATGACCATGCCTAACAGCAAATTTGAAGTCTCCAAAAAGATGATGGGGCACCACAATGACGATTCCATCAGGACAATGCTAATACCAATAAGCTGACAAACACCAGCCAAAGATCAGCCTTGGACTACAAACTGCTCAGGACAATTTTGAGATGGCTAGCTGAGATGATCCAGCCTCACAGACTACTTGAGCAAGAACTTGAGACAAGCCCTGTATTTTCACATTAGGTAGAGACTAGACAACAGATGATACAGTTATGTCTCCCAAGACTTGACAATTAACCCAAAATGTTTCTTTTCAGGATTCCCTAAAGATGCCTTCACCCCTAGACAGCAGGAAGTAATTTTAAGAACACCACACACACATTCCCAAGAGGTGAGGTGGGTCATTTTTGGCCATTCTATGGGCTATGGATAATTGTCATTGTTTAGGATGGTTAGTTACAAGTTGTTAATTGTTAATGGCTAGGAAAAAAGGCTAAACAAAGGAGATTAGATTCAGGGTTCTTGTCTGAAATAAAAAGAAAAAAGAGGATAAAGATAAGAGGTAGATTATTGAATATACTCTGAAAAAAAAGATATAGAAATGATAGGATAAAGGGTAGATTATTGAATCTACTCTGAAAAGAAAAAAGAGGAGGACATGGATATGATAAAATAAAATGGTAGATTATTGAATCTACTTTTAGAGTTTTAAATATATTACATTGGATTGGATTTTTGTATATTGTATACAAATTATATATATTGATACAAATTTGAGATTGATTTGTTAGAAAATACTGAACATATATTTCTAATCTTGTTCAAGGTTTTGTACCTATACAGCTCATTTAACAATGTAATGCAAATTGCTAGTCCTTGAAAGTTATTATTACCAACTAATTAGGATATAAGAAATGCAAGGTAGCCAGGTGGCAGTAGTGCATGCCTTTAATCCCAGCACTCAGGAGGCAAAGCCAGGAGGATCTCTGTGAGTTTGAGGTCAGCCTGGTCTACAGAGTGAGATCCAGGACAGGCACCAAAACTATGCAAAGAAAGAGAAACCCTGTCTCGAGAAACAAAAAACAAACAAACAAACAAACAAAACAAAACAAAACAAAAAAACCAAAACAAAAAAAAAGAAAGAAAAGCAAGTTAATAGTCATTACAATCAAACTTGTAGTCATAGTAGGTATGTTTTCAAGGACAAACAGAAATATATTTTAGATAGACAGGTCATCTTCAAACACTTCAGATATCTACAGAATACAGCATTTAAGATGTTTTGATAACATAGATTTTTTTATGACAATGAGATAGGTCTGCTCCTGGCAGCACCAATCTACTTCAGAGAAGATGATGAGCATTGAAGAAACTCCTTATGGAGTTTACTTTCATTGTGGCAAAAGTTAGCCACAGGGCAAGAAAACACCCTTGCCTCGACTGCTGACATTATGCTGTCAAAAATGGACAAGAAGAACACAAAAGAAAGGACTGTCAATCCTTGCCAAGACAAGGTAGGAAGGATCTTTAGAAAATCCTGCTTCCCAAATGAATCTGTCAGATATGCTAGGCCAGTAGGCTGAAGATGTATACCCCAATGTTGCAGAGAAACCTTGGATGACTATCCAGGCAGCCAGCTGTTTCTGTCATTTCTCACATTTTTTTGGAAGTTGCTTTTTGCACATCCTTACTCAGTTAATATTATTTCCTTCTCAGGTCTCTGAGGGAGTTGAAGATTAGATAGCTGTAGTTATAGTTTTCCTTGTTAATAATTTCAGAAAATAACTCACTAAAGAGGTGTAAAGTGTGTAAGTTTAAAAGACATCAAAAGATAGTTTTTGGTTGGTAATACAAGTTAGGATAGAAAGTGAATTAGGAACATTTTGGACTCACCAAAATAGGATAAATAATGGACTACTTTCTCTGAATTTGTCAAACGTTAATGGATTGGACATTATTAATATAATTGTTGACTGTATATATTGTACATAGTTATTGTACTTATTGTACATAGTTTTTCTTTTTTAACTTTTTTTATTTTATAATTTAATTTAATTTTACATATCAGCCACAGATTCCCCTGGCCTACCTCCTCCCCACTCCCCCACCCTCCCCCCAGCCTATCTCCTCCAGGGAAAGGACTCCCCTGGGAATTCAGCTCAACCTGGTAGATTCAGTCCAGGCAGGTCCAGTCCCCTCCTCCCAGGCTGAGCAAAGTGTCCCTGCATAGGTCCCAGGTTCCAAACAGCCAGCTCATGTGCTAAGGACAGGTCCCTGTCCCACTGCCTGGGTACCTCCCAAACAATTCAAGCTAATCAACTGTCTCACTTATCCAGAGGGCCTGATCCAGTTGGGGGCTCCTCAGCTATTGGTTCATAGTTCATGTGTTTCCACTAGTTTGGCTATTTGTCCCTGTGCTTTTCCCAATCTTGGTCTCAACAATTCTTGCTCATATAATCCCTCCTCTTTCTCACTGACTGGACTCCTAGAGCTCCACCTGGTGCCTTAGTTATAAACATCTTTTATATTTTATACAAAAAGGGGGGAAATATGGTGATATATTGTATACCCCAATAAAGATTGCCTTGGGATCAAAGGACAAAGCCAATCACTATATTGAATGTAGAGGTCAGGCAATGATAGCACATGCCTTTAATCCTAGCATTTGGAGGGAGAGATCCATCCAGATCTCTGGGAGTTCAAGGCCACACTGGGAACAGAGCTAGACATGGTGGCATGCACCTTTAATCCTAGCACTAGAAAGGAGGTAAGATGGCAGGGCATAGATGGGTATATAAGGAAGTCTCTCTCTTGAGGCTGAGGACTTTGTAGAGATAAGGATGTGACTGGGTGTTCTATTTCTCTGATCTTTCAGCTTTCACCCCAATATCAGGCTCTGGGATTTTTTAATTAATAAGACTGTTTAGCAATTCGTGTTACAGTTAGAGAAATCATACTGATCTCCTTAGTTTTCCAGGTGAAAAGATGATGTCATAGAGAAAGCATACTGATATCTTGAGTTTTCCACTGAGTGTCAGCAACAAGCTTGAACTCACAATCAAAACCCTGCAGAGCATGAGAAGCTGAGTGACTGTTCCCCGTATAATACAGTCTCGTGGGTGAGGTTTCTATTGCTGTGAAGAGACACCACAACCATGGAAACTCTTACAAAGGACAACATTTAATAGGGGTGGCTTAGTGTTTCAGAGGGTTAGTCCGTTATCATCATGGCTGGGCATGGCAGCATGCAGGTAGATATGGTGCTGAAGAAGGACCTGAGAGTTCTACAACTTGATCAGCAGGAACCAGGATGTGAACAGACACTGGGATTGGTTTAAGCATAGGAGACCTCAAAGCCCACCCCCACAGTGACACACTTCCTCCAACAAAGCCACACCTACTCCAGCAAGGCCACACCTCCCAATTTGACCACTCTCTTTGTGGGCCATTTTCTTTCAAACCACCATATTCAGTGATCTTCCCCCATTGCCCACCCATCACCACTAACTCTAGGCCTCTGCGGTACAGTTTATACAAAACATATTTCATGGTGAACCAGTGGCTCCCATCCACAGGCAACACTAGCAGCCTACATGCCTAAACAAAGCCAGAGGCCAGCAGCACACACACACACA
>CABHPP010113956.1:0-31599 GCA_902168425.1 Peromyscus attwateri
CTCACTCTCTCTCTGTTTTGAAAGAAATCAAGCCCAGAGCCTTGTGCATGCTAGGCAAGCACTTTACCGGTGAGATATATCTCTAGCCCTTGGCATTTTTTGAGACACAGTCTCCCTACGCATCTCAGGCTGTCCTTGAATTCACGATGTAGCCTAATTTTGCATCAAACACATGATTTCCCCATCTCTTCTTCCCAAGTGCTGGATTTATAAGTTTCATTGTTCCCAGTGGAACAGTTTTTTTTTTTTTCAAAAATTATCTCTTTAATCACCTTGGTCTGCACTTGATGGAACAGCTAGTTCTCTTTGTGTTTAATTATGTATCTCAAGGCACTGTAAGAAAAAATTAAATATTCGGAACATTAAAACTTTTGAAAATGTTTTAAATGATAAATGATTATAGGTTTCCCCAACATATTTGAAAGTAGAATGTCATTTATATAGGAATATACTTTTGACTTGTGTATTGTGCAATGAAGATGCATTGGTGAGTAGACATGCTTTGTGCTTATTATCTTCTACAAACTGGTAGATGCTATACTGATCATTAAAATACAACAGCTTCAAAGTATATTTAAATTTCATAAATACTCCTTGTAGAGATTAGTAGGAATGCATCATCAAATGATAAATTTCATATCACGCATGCTATCAATTTATTGCGGAGGATCCTTAAAATACAAATATCAGAACTTTGCCATATGACACTTGGGTTAGCATTTGACATTTTGCTGTTATTGTTGCTTTAAACGACAACTTAATTATGCAGTTACTCACCTCCACAAAGGGAAGACATTCACAGATGCAGACTCCAATGACTCATAGACATGATCTCAACCATGAAATGTCATTATTATTATTTTTACATTCAAAATGATGTCACCAGGCAAAGGAAGGGGATTTGTACCATTATTTTCTAGTTCTTCCATGTGCCCACGTTAAAAAGGATAGATGCTAACTGATTTCTTATGATATTTGCATTCACAGTGACAAGACTACAGTTTTAACTTCAACTTCTTTCTTTTGTTATGTCTTTCCTTCCTTCCTCTCTCCCTCCTTCCTCCCCTCTACAACCATACAATGGCGGCGGCACAAACTAAATACAGTGGGAACTTCTCAACTGGGCTTAACAATCTTCATCCTCCAATTATACCATAACCACCAAGCCTTTCAACAGCTCCTGGAATTTGTAGCATTTGTTTGGAAAGGCCATTAGCCATGGGAGTTTATTCCAGTCTGCAGAAGCATTCTGTTCTGGAGTTTGCTAACACAAGTACTTTGTCTTTCCTGTCTATTTCTACAACATGCTTGGCAAACTATAATTATCAGTATTTTCTTTTATAGCGAGATAATTATTTGTTATTTTAGCTTAAGTAATAAAAGAACCTCACAGTTTTCTCTCCACAGACAAAAGGCATGTACAGAGTGTTAGGCTGGTCTGTGTGCAGAGGATGGAAAAGTTGGACCCACTCTCCACCATACAGACCACCATTGTGGGTTACTCCACTGAAGCTTGTGAAATCCTTTATACCTTCCATAATGACACAAGTTCATCACAAGCAAAAGGATCTCTCGTCTATGAGTTATTCTTATGTCATACCTGCAGGAATTCGTACCAGATAACAAATGTATCACCAGAATAGATGCCAATGGTTTTCTGAAGACCAGAAACAAATTTTCCTGCAATCTATGATTGTGTACACAGTACGTTGAACTCCTATAACAGTCTCATTAGTTAACTCAAGAGCCAAACGCCTAAATCAGTTTAGCCGGATTAACACAGATTAAGATAAAGATTTATACAGTATTTTTGTTTCAAGGGTACTTGTCACAGAACGTGTGAATACTGTAGTCTCACCTTAGGACAATGAGTATGATTTTTAAAACAAAAATTTAATGAAATCTGGGGATGTGGATCCTGTTGCTACATACATGTGAAAGTCAGAAGACAACCCATGGGAGTCAATTCTCTTCTATCATGCTGGTCCTGGGGCTCAAACACGGGTAGTTAGGATTGACAACAAACATCTTTACATGGTGGGCCAATCTTACCAGCATGAGTATTATTTCTAAAAGCGCAAATGTCTGCTCTCTTTTAGTCCTTTCTGTGATCTCTTGTTCTCTCATTGATACCTCTCCTCCCAGGTGGGAAGACTTAGTGTTTCTCTAGCTGCTTGCTAGTAAAGGTACCAAAGGAGGCAAAACAAAACACCCAGGGGGCCATATGACCTGCAGTTCCACAAGGCAGAAACCTTGTCTAACAGGAATTTATCAGGGCCTCTCACCAAAACTACACAATCTTCTCTTCACTCAGAGCAGAACATCTGTGCCTTCATCTTGGCATTATGTGAACTTTTCCTAATCTCTTTCTTTCTGCTTGCACATATGGCCTTTAGATCTCAGATGAACTCTGAGACTACTATGAACAGTTGTGCATTTTCTTGCAGACACTGAGAGTTTTAAGACTCTCATTACATCATACCTAAACATGGAGACTCTGGCAAGCATATCCAAAGCCATTTACTCTGTCATGTGGTTGAAAAAAGAAGATACAGGTATGAAATGATGTTTTCTGTGGCAATTAGAGATTGGGAAGAAGCTCCTGCTAGTTGTTAATAGTTGCTTTGTGGGGCTGGAGAGAATGGCTCTATGGTTTGGAGTATTTGTTGCTCTTACAGAGCACCTGGGTTTGATTCCTAGCATCCACATGGCAGCTCATGACTATTCTAATTCCAGTTCCAGGGAGCTGATGCCCTCTTCTGACATCCACAGGGAGCAGGCACACACAGAGTGCACATACTCACATGTAGGTGAAACACTCATAAAAAAGTAAAGAAACGGAAAGAGCTGCCTTAACCATGCAGTCAACTTTGAATGTGCTGATCTCTGTGTTTACTTGGTACTTGCTTCCCCTTTCTCCATAAAAAAAGATGAAGAGAACACCATTCTGTGTGCATGTATATTCTACTGACTCTTTGTAATAAGTTCTATCATCACCATCAGATGACACAGTGACTGTATGACGAAGCGTTGTATGTAGGCATGCTGTGTTTGATAATGATAGTGCCCTTGATTCTTGGGCACTGTGGGTAAAATGCAAGGTCAGAAAAGAATCATATTGACATCTACTTATTTTAGAATCCACATTATGCTTTTGTTTTCAATAAAACAAGACCTGGCTCCAGGTCTGTTTGGACAGTCTATCTTACTTAACTAGCTATCACTTTCTCCCTGTGTGCAGTTTGGTCCTAAATTGGAATCTCATGAAAGATGGGCTATGCACAGTGAGCTCCTTTCTTCCTAAGGTCTAATATCTTTGATACTTACAGATCATTTTTTTTTTTTACCCCAAATGGCTTCATATCAAGTAGTATTTGATGAACTACAGACAGCTGTCCGCGAGTCATCAGCCCCCTTTCCAGGATTGCCAGAGACCTGCCATCACCAGGAATCACTTATGAGTCTAGCACCTATTTCTAGAGAGCAGGGCAAGCTGGGGATTCATTTCAAGATTCACTAAAGTAGCAGCGTTGAGCTAAGAGGCGGCACTTCGCATGTATGCAAACCACATCGGAAGTCAGTCCAGTTTTGCCATAGTTAGATTCCACTAAGGATCTTAGGAGACCCTGGGTCTTTAAAGAGGTAAGTTTGAGCTAGGGATTGTTTGTGTGTTTCACACACAAAATGTGTGTGAAAAGAGAGATTTATTTCAACAAGTCCTTATGCTGTGAAGAGTTCATACACACCACAAACAACCTCATTTCCGAAAATGTTGTCAGTCAGGGAGTCTGTTTTATAGTTTAATGTATTTGTAGATACCTTTTAAAATTAGAACTTGTAAGTGGTGATCCTTGTGATTGAAAAGGACATGATGAAGATGCTAAGCAAGTTTTATTGCACGTCTCACACAGCGGAGAAAAACACACTGCCAATCAAGTGATTTGCCTTCCTCAGAACTAATCTACAACTGATTTAAGTCATTATCCACAGAACTCAGAACAAATCAACTGTTATTTCATTAGCACACTGCCCACATCACTAGTAGCACAAGCGAAAGCATTAAAGATACAACGCCCCCAGGAGCACAGCTTACTAGAGTGTGCATTATGCTTCAGTCATACAAGTTTTCATTATAAACCATATGCAATTATTTTTAAAAGCATTTCTTTAGATGTTAAATGTTATTAAACGTCTCTTAGAAAGAAATAGCATTTCTGCTTCGATACGAAAGTCACAGGCTCACAGTATGAAATGTGACTGAAGAATTCTTTTCCCTGTAAGAAGTAGAAAAAAATAAAATACTCCAGGAAAATGTTCAAAAAGGTAAAACCCTGAATTTTTATGATAAAAGAGAGCAGTGGAAAATTAATTGGCTACCTATAACTATAGCTGGTGGTTGCTTGAAAATAAAAAATAGGCTATTTGCTACACTTATTGCTCATGTTTGAGAGTCTGACAACTTTCTTATGCAGTTATTTCTCATGAATCCATGAGGTAACTATTATTGAAATTTACTGAGGAGAAATACGACTCTACGGACTAACCCACCTAAGAGCATACAACTGTCATTGGCAGGAGAAATCCTAAACCAAGCTGAGCTATTGCTTTCTCAACAAGTCATGCTTAGTTATACATTTGCATATAAAGGTGCATGTGACACATAGACATATATGCAACTTAATACACACATACACCAAACACCAAGGAAGAATCTTTCCATGTGAAGGAAGGGAAACTTCAACCAGCACTCGCAGCTACATTAGCACAAGCCTGACTCTAATGAAGACATCCCCACTGAAACTGCGGAGGGAATCAGCATGTCTGAATTGAGGCAGTCTGGCTGCTCCATGACTCTGTTACTCACAGAGTCCTGGCTGCTACCTCTGTGCCCACCCGAGGTGTCCTGACCTCAAAAGGAACTACGTCACTTTTTAGAGACAAAGGTCAGCAGAAGACTTCCTTGGTCATTTACCTTCCTTTGAGGCGATTGATTAGGTGGGGTATTGGGGGTGACTCTAACACTAGTCAGGAGGGAAAGCTACCTGAAATGCATTCTAGCAGACGACCATTGCAAATAGACTAAAGTGAAGACAGATCCTGTCGAGCCAGCTGGGAGGACTGAGAGCAGCTGGTCATCTGGAGGCTGAAAGAGCCAGAGGCGGCTCAGCAAAATCTACACTGCAGATAAGCCTCGCAGGGACAGCTGAACTCTTAACACCCTGTTCAGACTCCCTCGCGACACTCAGATGGCCTCAGGTGGTGTAATTTAGCATGCATGCAATTTCCAGGCCTTTCCGCTGACCTTGGATCATATGTAACCCCATCTTTCCTCTTGAGGCTTTCCACCCGTCAGTTTTACTTTTTAATCCAGAAGTGGAGTGAGCAGAAAAGAGGAGAGCACCCAGTTAAACTGCTCAGAGCTTTAAAGCTCCTGTTACAGATCTTACCTTTGGTTCAGTGACGCTTTGAAACTTTACCATTCAGCTTACAAACAGCATAGATTATAATAACAACAAATAATAATAAGTCAAATAAACTATGCATCTGCCCTATTTGCTAAAGAGAGGATGGCAAAATATAAACTCGGAACACAATAACCATGACTAATGCGATTATTATCTTTGTGCACTCTCTCAATATTTTAATCCAGTTGACAACATTATTCTTGTTTTACACAGTGGAGGCTTGATAAGGTCCCAGCATTTCCCAGATGATAACGGGAAGACCCTGGATCTGAACCAAAGGGGATCTAACTCTACAGTACTACATACCAGCATTTGTTAAAGTCTTTTTAAGGCCTGGTATTATGCTTATGAAAAAGTATAGTTTACCAACCACAGATTGTAGAGATACCTATTCTGGCAAGATGAAGGTGATTACATTAAATAACTTTAAATGTATGCAGTTATTACAATAAAACTCTTTTCTAAGATTTTTGCACTTTCTAGAATGTATCCCTAATGGTGATTTAGAATACTGTCAACACACAACTAAAGTCTCTCAGAAGATTACAAGTGTCTAATTAAAAGGTAAGAACACATGCATGGCTCCGACAGAATGGAAGGTAGCTGGGGTTTTGAGAAGTAGAACTTTGGTTGAGATGTTAAAGGCACCTTTGAGGGGAAGAAAAAAGATATTGGATCAGTTAGTAAGTCTTGTACCTCAGCAGTGTTTTCTGAGCACCCACTCTGGACAAGTCCCTATTAGTAGTGTTGGGGATCTAGGTAGGAGTAAGATTAACCATCATGGAGATCCCACTCTTGTGGAGAAGATATGTGTTAATCTGATAATGGAAAAGGTTCAGCTATGAGAGTGCCCCAAAGTGCTAACATAACTTAGACCAGAAGATGTCAAAGGCTCATTCATGAACTCTGAGATATGGCCAGTGAGCAGGGTTTGAGTTAAGTGAAGAAGGAGAGTAGGGAAGGTAAGGAAGTGATGCAGAAAGAACACAGAGGAATAAAAGAAATGTGTATCAGCTCCAGGATTTCCAATATTGGATGGACCTGTCATCTGGCAGAGGCTGATCACAGATAGCCTGCAGCAGTGTACAGACTCAGGACCTCAGGGTGAATGTCATGGAGTGGGGGAGTATAAAAAGGTTTATAGCCTAAAAATATCAAGAATTAGACTGTATTTTGAAAAGATTGGTCCATCTACTATTCAGATAATGGTTTGTCTTGGGGGAGGGTGACGGGGAAATGTTGTCAGGACTTGGATCAAACATGATGAAAGTCAAAACCATCACCGTCCTTGTGGGGGAGAGAGAAGCAGGTGAATTTGAAGCATGTTTGAGATGTAGAAGCAATAGGACATAGTAAGTGTTTGCATTTGTATAGCTTAGAAATCGGACTTAACTTTTATTTTGTTTGGTGTATTTTGTTTTAAAATAGTGTCTCTTGATACAGTCTGTCCGACCTGGTACTTAAGAGCCTCCTGTATCTGCCTTGCAAAAGGTGGGATTTTAGGCAAATGCTTATGACATCCAGCATAGAAATAATTTTTGTATGGAAGTTATTTAGGTAGGTAACGATAATGCTTGAAAGTCTTTGAAAGTGAAAAGAATGTTCAAAGCGATTAAATAAAAATGAAAATTTAGGCTGTAAATAATGAGAAAACTCAAAATTTGTTTGCAAGATTATCTCTAATTGAAATTGGCTGTTGAGGTTCCAGCCATTAAGGCTGTGTTTGCTCTAGCAGACGGACAAAAGAATGATGAATGTTGTACTCTTTCTTTCTATGCACCTGGTGTAAATTCCACATCTAACTTCAGTTTATAACTTGCTGGCCAGAAACTAGTCGCATGGCTACACATCCTTTCCCTGAAGGCTGGAACTCTATTTTGAATGGTCATATATTCTGGAAACCTACCAAAGAGAGGTTCTGTTGTTATGGAAGAGGAAAGAGAAGGTATTTTGAGTGAAAGTAATGGGAACTATGCTTATTACAGGCTAGGACTAAATCAAGTGTACCAGCCCCTTGCAACAAAAGCAAATTAAGACACTAGATGGGCAGGGATGCTTAAATTTATTCCAGTATTTTGAGCACAGTTGTTTATGGTCTCATTCCCTTTTCTTTTAATAGTTGTTACAAGCCAAACCAGGGGCTGGAAAGATAGATGGCTCAATGGTTAAGAGCCCTTGCTCCTCTTCTAGAGGACCCAAGTTTGGTTCCCAGGTTATTTCTATCTTCCTTTTTTCTTCTTGAAATCCAGATACATTACTCCAAAAATGTATAAGCTGAGGTTTCATGAGCATAGCACAGAGAGAAGAATGGAAAACATGTATGCATTGACCCTGATGTTACATTTCCTGGTTATCTCTTATCTTTTGGGCTATCCACTGTCCTGGAAATGAGAAGTACAACATTCTGAGCAGAGTTATATGACTAACTTGGAGTCATGAGTTCTTCCTGAATCTCTTCTTCCCCCCACATTTTTGATTGTTACTTCCCATATTTCCAAAGTACCACCAACATAATCATGTCAATTACATGAGATTTCTGCAGCCACGCTTTGAGACTAGGCAGCCTACTTAGGCTTTTACTTTTAAGAGTCTGGAATATCTCAAATTCACCTCTAAGTACACTAAAATTTATGCTAACCCAAAGCAGTGTGGGAAGAACCATTAATGTCTACATGTCATATCTTTTTCCTTGTATTGAGTCACAAATGCTTACCACTAGCAAGAAATTTCTAAAACTGACAATAAATAGGAAAAAAATATATCTATTGTTCATCTTGGATACAGAAAAGGATCTTTTCAAAAAGAACCATTATTTCTCCAACTCCTACATATTATAAAAACTGTGTTTTGGTTATGAGGTGTTAAATGGACTAGTTTTGTTTTAACTAATGCCAGATGGAGATTAATGTACATCCGGCTTCTTTAATGGTCATAATCCAGAGTCATTAACACTGGAAGGGAATTTTAAGAAAGGTTAATGAAAACCATATGAATCAGACTTAAACAGAATCCATGGAAAAAGACGATTGATTCATACTTTATTTAGAGGGAAAGAGGGATGAAGAGAGGGAAGGGAGAAAGACCTGTGTGTGTGTGCACACATGTGCATCTGTGTGTGTGTTGGGGGAACGAGAAAGAGAGGGGGGAGGGAGGAAGAGAGGGAGAGAAGGAGAGATGGAGGAAGGGAGAGAAGGAGGGAGGGAGGGAGAGAGAGGGAGGGACCAGAGATGATACTCTGTCACTTTGAACCGCTCAACCATTCAACCCTTGAAGGAATGGGAAGGAATGCCAAAATGATGAAGGCATGGCATTCAGATTCTGAAAAAAAAAATTCCAGTTTCAGCTTAATTATACAAAGACCACCAGCATTGTCCATATAGAAAGACGAACACACACACACACACACACACACACACACACACACACACACACACTTTTCTCATTTCCTTTGCTTCTCCTTGGTGTATTTTGTGTAGACAGAATAGGTACAAAGGCGCCTGAGACTGCATTTTTCAAGGGTCTTTCTTAAGCATTCTCGGAAAAATGTGATCAACTTGTTCACTTTTCTTTATTTGAATTTAACATGATATTTTGCTGTAATTTTTTAAATTCAAGTTTCTAGGGTATTCTCTGTTTCCATTAGGCTGCTGAAGCAGTTATCAAATTTCAAAAAGAAAATGCTTAGTCTAGAGGCCTTGTCATGGCATGCTTAGAAATAAATTTAGTTCTGTGGAAAAAAATGTTAGATGATAATAAAAAGTACAACTGATGTTCAAAACACACTTAAGCTATTTTTTTCTTTATAGGCAAGTAAGCCTTATTTGTCCAATGGCTTATTTTTCTAGATATTTTAAAATTATCATACATGGTGTGAAAGGACTCAAATAAGTCAATTTTCCTGGATTCCTGATGCTAAAGGGAACTAGATGCAGATATCCACGGTCAGGCCCCGGGTGGAGCTCCGGGAGCCCAATCGGCGAGAAGGAGGAGGGTTTATGTGAGCAAGAGTTGTTGGGACCAGGGATGGATGGAATACAGGGACAAGTGGCCAAACGAATGGAAACATATGAACTGTGAACCAATGGCTGAGGGGCCCCCAACTGGATCAGGCCCTCTGAATGGGTGAGACAGTTGATTGGCTTGATCTGTTTGGGAGGCATCCAGGCAGTTGGACCGGGTCCTGTGCTCAGTGCATGAATTGGCTGTTTGAAACCTGGGGCTTAGTAGAGATGCTTGGCTCAGCCTGGGAGGAGGGGACTAGACTTGCCTGGGCTGAGTCCACCAGGTTGATCTCAATCCTCGGGGGAGTCTTTGCCCTGGAGGAGATGGAAATGGGGGGTTGGGGGGGAGGAGGGAGAACGGGGGAATCTATGGCTGATATGTAAAGTTGAATTATATTGTAAAATAAAATAAAATAAATTCAAAAAAAAAAAAAGGAAATCTCAATTATAACCCAGCAATGGCAGCGGAAAGCCAATATTCCTTCTGAGTGTACCAAGATTTCTTTAAAAAGAGTTACATAGTTTGTGTGTTACGCATTTTGCCGGCATAAATTTACATGCATTGTGTGTGCAGGAGCCCAGAGGGGCCAGAGGAGGGAGCCCTTCACCTGGAACTGGAGTTACAGGTGATTGTGAGTTGCCATGTGGGTGCTGGGGCAAAAGTGGGTCATCACCAAGAAAGAGCACTAGGTGCTTTTAACTGCTGAGCCATCTCTCCAGCCCCATCCACCAAGGTTTCCTATGAACACTAGCCACTCAAGACACTCAGCTGTTTACACATGAGTCTCCCTGCAACAATCTGAAGAACTCTTCAAAGCAATACAATTCAACCAACAAAATGGTCCACCAGAGAGAAATTATTTTGACGGAGTGTGAGTTGGAGGCTCTTTCCTTAAATTGGAGACTGATCTTAACAGTTCGATGTGGCCCTAGAAGACTCACCCAAAGCTTGCATTAAGATGTGGGTGGAAAAGGATATGGTGCAAACTCTGGGAGTTTTGCATAAGGAGGATGATATACAGCAAGGACTAAGTAGATACTGGGTTGATCCTATAAATCAGTGGTTCTCAGCCTTCCTAATGCTGTGACCCTTTAATATAGTTCCTCGTGTTGAGGTGACCCCAAATCATAAAATTATTCCATTGCTACTTCTTAACTCTAATTTTGCTACTGTTGCAAATCATAATGTAAATATCTGATATGCAGGATACTGATATGCGACCCCTGTGAAAGGGTCGTTCGACACCCTCCCCCCTCCACAGTGGAGCCAATGATCCACAGGCTGGGAACCTCTGCTCTAGGCAGAGGAGAGGTTCAAGTAAATTAGGGTGCAAGAAATGAGAACTGGAGCTCAGATACTGGCCCAGGGTTATATAGATTCACATTCCCAAACTTGAACCACAAGAATTCATTATGTTGTAATAAGCAGAGACCATGGACAGAAGGAATGAAATGCCAACAGCTCATTATGGCTGGTTTAATGGATCGTTCGCAAAAACAACTGGCTGTAATAACAAAATCTCAGGAGTAAAGAGAGGCAATTCTCCCTTACCTCAGAGAGGCTGGGGAGTGTGCAGTCTTACTGCACAAAAACAAGGGCTCACACTGGATTTGCTCTTAACAGTGCCTCCAATAATTTCTATGGTTGGGGGCCATTTGCCTTCTAGCCTCTCCCTAATGAAAGTGTAGTTCCAGCAATGCTGTTACCTGGTGCTTGTCCAAATACAGAACCTCGGACCTCCTTCTAGCCTTAGAGTTCAGAATCTGAATTTCAAAAGACTCCCATCTCTTCATCTCTGCTTTAAGGTTGCAGAGGTAAATCTCCCAGCATCTCCTCTATCCTGCTTAGGACCTATTCTCTGCACAGTGGCCATGGCAACAAGGTATGAATTTTTACTTTTAACCCACAGGTTATTTCCTCCTCTAGAAGGAAATTGCCAAAGGCCAGGAAAAGAACCTGGAGTCTAGAGTGCACAAAGTATTTATTGGCTGAATGGGTGAATTTGCCTCCAGGTTAGGATAAAGTCTAGACATCATTCCTTACCACAAGAACGCCCTACTTTTTTTTTTCCTTTTGCTCTAGTCTGTAGAATTTTGCTACTCAGCCCTAAACCCTTGTCTCTATTCATTATCCATACTTTATTAGGACCTTGTTCTATAAATGCATTCTTTTTCTGCTTATATATGTAGCCATCCCCCATCCCTCTCTGTCTGCCTAACCCTTTTCTTGAGGCTTCTTATGTTAACAAGTGTCAAAAGCCCATTGAGTTCCATCATTGGTTCCTTGCCTTCCTCAGACTTTATCTTGCTTTCCTCTGAGTCTTTAGCTTGTTAAGCATATTTTTATATTACTTACTTCTTAAGATTTTTGTGGCTGTGCCATAATTGACTGGCTTGTAGACTGTCTTAGATTAAAAACTAAGAAGTACAACCATTGGGGTCTCTGTCCCTTCATTCATAAAGTGAGTGATGTACACCACAGTTACAATGAAAGTATCTGCCACAAGCTAGCACATGGCTGACATTGACAGAGTCTCAGATACTGATACTGTGTTCCAGAGCAAACCATAGGCACATTTTGAACGCAGCATATTTTATCTGGCCAAGGATTTAACAATATAGAATGTGATTTTGGTTTTGGGAAACATCCATTGGAAGACACCTGAGCTGTAGGGATGAGTTAAGAATAATTCCATTGCAGCCTTATGAGTACCATGGCAAACTAGAAAGCATGGTGAACAAAGATAACCAATGTCTGTGTGTCAGAAAATTATGCAAGTGAGAAAAATGTAAGATTCTTAAGATCATGATGAGTGGGAAAAAGGACAAAACCCAATTATGTATTCCCTGGTCCTGATTATGTAAATTTAAATACAACAGAATGAGATAAAAGGAGATAAAGTGTTTGTAAAGTATTAGCCACTATCTATACATTATAAAATTCTGGGTGAGCATCACTTCTTTTCTTTTCTTTTCTTTTTTCTTTTCTTTTTTTTTTTTTGGTTTTTCGAGACAGGGTTTCTCTGTGTAGCTTTGCGCCTTTCCTGGGACTCACTTGGTAGCCCAAGCTGGCCTCGAACTCACAGAGATCCGCCTGGCTCTGCCTCCCGAGTGCTGGGATTAAAGGCGCGCGCCACCACCGCCCTGCCCACTTCTTTTCTTATATAAAATGCAGACTTATAAAGTTTTATAAAATGTAGATTGATTGAATTATTTTTATTCTTTAATTTTCTGAAGGGTCCAAGTATTAGTTTTGTTTTCTAACACACACTACACACTTCTTTTGTTTGTCTTCTAATTCTTCCTTCTATGTTGCTAATTTATGTCTCATTCCGTGTCTATAATGAGGGTGCTGTGACACATCCTTCAGACCTTTCTCTACCTTGTGTCTACGTGCTCTGCACTCTCTCACCCCAGTCTCTTCACACGTCCGTATCACCCACAGTCTACCCTTCATGCTCTATACACATATCATCATCTTTTAACACACCCTCTTCCACTCACTTAGCAATAATTGGCTATGTGTCTTCTATACATTCAAGGATCAATAAAAAGAGGACTCCTTCCTTCAGGTAGCTCTTAGACACCTTTCTCTAAGTCACTTTTCTATCAGTTTCAAACTTTGAAGTCACCTGTGAATTATTCTTCTGTCTTTTATTTCTCCCAACAGTCAATCAGCTGCTGTATCTGAATGCAATTTTGGGCTCAGAAGCATCTTTCACTTTCATGACCTTTTTTTTTTTTTTCATATTAACAAGCAATGCTCATTGGTCCTTTCATTCCTCTATGACAGCATCTAAAATGATGCTTAGTGCAACATGCTTACTTTAACAGTCTTACACAGAGCTGTATGATAAATAATCTGAAAATGGCTTTGGTCATAGTTATCTTCTGCTTAAAAATATCTTCCTATTGAACAGGGGAAAAAAACCCACACAAATACAAAGCAAAAAAAAAAAAATTAAAACTCAATGTATTCTTTAAAAACTTCTTCAACTGAATGACATTTTTATTTTGCTATTCAAAGAGGGGAACAGTCATTTCATATGGTATAGCCTTGTAGTATTCATGTACTTATCCACCCTTTGTTTCCAAGAGTCCCCTTGATCTGATCTATGTTCTACGACATCTGAGATCCATCTGTGCTTCCCAGGCTTGGCCAGTTCCTTCACTGCTTATGTTAATCTTTGCTTTTTTTGAAGCTCCTCCAATGCAGTATACCCCTTGATCACTTCTGGTCATCCCTGAATTTCACCACAAATGCCTCATGCATAAACTCCATGCAATGAAGTCCCTGAGGAAATTATATGGCTGGTATGGTACAATCAATGCTCTTTGGACCTTTTTTTCTCTATGAGAGCATCTAAAACGATGCTTTATGCTTCCCTGTCCTGTTCCTACTGCACCACCTAACCTCAGGAACTATTCTGTTGAAGCCACTCTTTCACAAGAAGAGGGTCTTAATACATACGCTATATCTCTTATTTCCCTGGTGATTTTTATGGGTGGCTTGTCCTTGAGTTTGAATATTTTTCACAGTTTTCATGGCACAACTTTCCACTTTATTTCAGACACTCAAAGCTCTTGTGACTATTTCAATTGTAAAAGACCTTACAAACTATAATATGAGTTGTGGTATTTTGCTCTTGAATTCTCCAACTAATGTTCACATACAGACTATACAATTAATTATAAAACCCCACGAAAATGACAAGAAAATGTGCTATTAATTTATTTAAAAACTTATGAGTTTATCTGACAGTCTTATTTGAAGAAAGTGCTTGTAATTAAATATATTATATAAGATGTATGAAAATATGAGTATTACATATATGTTTAACATATAAGAACTTGAATGGTGTAACTATTTGAAGACATACTTTTATTACATGTGAGAATCTGCAATGTATACTGTTTTGATCACACTGTAGCCTTATATTACCCACATAAACATAGTATTAAGAAAATAACCATGTATAAAAAATCTGCTAGAAAAATTTAATATTTATGAATGTCTATGAGGGCTTTGGACAAGACATGGAAACTGCGCAGTTGGAGCCTCAGTTCACGCATCTATAAAATGGAGACTGAACCTAATTCTGAGGATTACAGAGAGAGTTAAATGGGGTATCACATGCTATGAGCTTAGGATAATGTCAGGCAGATAGTTAATAATAACAAATTATAGTTCTAATTAACAAAAGCACATGACAGGAACAAATGGCATTCTCCAAAATTATTATGATTCTAGAAGTTTCTTTACAGAGTCTTTATGTATATAAAATGAAAATCTATATACTTTTTTGTTTTTTGTTTTTTTTTCTTTTAGAGACAGCTTCTAATGATGTAGCTCAGACTCACTGTAACCTAGAACTGGTGATCCTCCTGCCTCAGTCTCCTGAATGCTGAGATCAGGGGTTGCCACCATTCCTGCTTACATCATCTACTCTCCACTGTTCTCTGGCTCATCTCTTATCATTTCTAGCAGGGTGTGTGTAGAGAAATCAAGCGATGAGGTCCTCTGCTCCTCTGCTACTGCAGAAGCTTGGCAGGAGACCTGGAGTGGAGCCTGGGAGGACTGTGTAGGAGGTGCCCATAGCAAAGCCCAGGCTGCAGTTCGCCTTTTTTTTTTTCTCCTTCTAATGAAATTGAAATTCTTTTCCACTTTAACCCAAATCCAGAAAAATAATTTCCCACATAACCTGAAGGAATTTTGACACATAGCTTTCCTTTTCTACCAAAACAACTCATCTAATAATTAGTAGCTAGGAACTGGGGTTGAAACTCAGTGGTAGAGCCAATGCCTGGAATTTATGGGGTTTTGGGTTCATTCAAACTTCAGCACCACAAAACATTAATAATTAATAACAGGACACACACACACACACACATTTTAGGTAACTAAACACCGAAAATATCAAATTTCTATTCTTCATGCATCATCATATGAAAAGCAAAATAAAAAAAATGAGAAATAACAAATTCATTTGCAAATTAAGTAATTAAATAAATAAATATGAACTGAACTGTTGTGGTCTGGCCACTATTTTGTGTATTAAAAATAATATTATGGAGAGAAAATTCAGTAAAGAAGTTAACAGCTATGCAGACAATATTGATTAGTCACCATGGCACTGAGATCTGCCTTAGAACACCAGAGTTGGGTCTGTTTGGATTTGACTCACTAAGAGCTATTTTAACAAGCTTGTTCTTATTACTGAGTCCATCATCATCCCCACTAGATGATTTCAAAATGGCCCTGGAAAGGGAGGCAATAGGAGGCTTTTGGTGGTCATGTGCCACCTTTCCAAGCCTAGGCAAATTGGAATGGTCATGTGCCACCTTTCCAAGCCTAGGCAAATTGGAATGGAGTGGAGCAGTTCGTATTGACAATGTATTGCAGATTTCTTGTTGAACAGGACAATGATAATTCCATCTTTTCCAATTAGCACAGACACCCCAAAGCTTAAAATAAATACAACACGTTTCTGATACATCTGAACGCTAAGAATCAGACCACATGGGAGGGGTGTGTGTGTGTGTGTGTGTGTGTGTGTGTGTGTGTGTGTATTCTACATAGATTGGTCAGGTAAGAAAATAACAGATAATTTTCACCGCACATGAAATATTTTCATTTCCTCTAAGTAAAACATCAAAAACCAAAAAACAAACAAACAAAAAATGATCTTAGGAATTTTACAACATCCAAGGGGAATGATGAGTTTTGTTTCAGGCTTACATACACAATCCTGTATGAATAATTTCTGAGACCAAAAAAAATGCATAATCATTTCATCTGTCTTTAAGACCAGTCCACTGGAATACATGCAATACCTGAAATAACATAGCATCGTTTTGGAGAGCACATTAATTTATTTTAAAAAAAATTCATTCTCCTGTTCAAAAATCCTGTGTGCTTGATCCTACGCTCTGGGAGCCTGCGGACCATGTCATCTGTTTCTCCCCTCTCTTGCTCTGGAACTACCCCCAGAAGCCAGGCTCTTCAGCAATGCTTGGGGAATGAATAAATTAAGCCATTCGTGATTACACATTGCAGAGAAAATTAACCGAGGACAATGCACTAGTCTCCTCAGCTGCTGCAAATACTCACATTCACCGTGTACACTTAGGATATTTCACTCCTAGGGTGGTTATCTCAACCATTTTTAAGTTATAGTTTTTAAAATGCTAAACCTTCTGTATGAAATATTTTAAACTGGCAGTCTTGAAGGGAAATGCTATAAAGATGCCAAGAGAAGGTTTAGGGGGGTGGTATTGGTCTCTTCTCAGGAAGGCAGAAAATGTCTTCCATTTTTTTTAAAAGGCAAGTGACTACTACATAGGATTTATGGGCAAGAACGTATGTTAAAGTCAAAGACAATATTAAAAAAGTTAAAGGGTAGACAGTATCCATAATTGCCCTTTCAAATCAATATACATTCCTGATCCTAATTTAAAAATTGATATTTTTCATGTAAGGCATAAGGCCTAGATCAATGGGCTCAGCTGCTTTCATAGCAAGAGAGAGGAATTCCTTTTTATGCTATTAATTCTGAATAAAGCATATGATACTAAATTCTTTTAAGGATTAACCATTTTTACTTTAAAAATATCCCCTGCTGTAAACTAAAACATTAGTAAAGAAATTACAATATTTTATTCACAAAACCTAACAACACTGAGTCATCCCTGGGCTTCGATCTCCAGTGCTCGTCCCATCTACAAAGAGTGAACCATTTTATTTAGAATGTTCAAAAAAATTTTTTTAAAAAAATCCATGGATCCACAGGAAACCTTCAGTTAAAATCATTTTTAACATATTTCTCTTAAATTCAAAAGAATATATTTTCTTTGTGATACAGAATTTCAGACATTTTGCTAACTGTCACCATGACAGAATTCAAACATTACAAATGAGCTAGGCATGCTGATATTTCTTACTAATTTGCAACATAGACAAAAGACATATATATTTTTAGATGCTTTCTATTCAAAATAGCCTCGGTTGGTGGTACAATCTGCATGAGAAACCTTACATCTTATAGACAATGATCACCATGGTCTCGGGGATAAAAGACCAACTACAAAGAGATAAACCTAAGTAAAAGACATTCCAGTTCTTTCTAAATATCCCCTCATTTAAACATCCAAGTAAAACATGCAGTACCTTTTAATTTTCTGATTGAGTGGCTCCTAATCAGTGCGTCCTCTGCTAGAGTCAAGCTGAAGAATCTAGAGAAACAACAAAGGAAAACGCGTACATACATATAGGTTCGTCAACTAAATATCAAAAATCGTAACTCACCAATAAGTCCATTTATCCTTTATAGCCAGATAATAAATTTACCACTTGCAGTCCGTAGTACAGCAAATGCAGCGCTTGAATTTTAAGCTCAATAAGGTACTTAAAACACGGTAATCCGAGACCACATAAAGCAGATCCTTCGAAATGGTGGATTAAAAATAAAGTGAAATAGGATGCACAAAAGCCCTAAAGCATTACCAGTGCATAGGCAGCAATGCCCCCTGAATCCAGTCCGTTGGAACTGCTGCTGCAGAACCCTTCTCCAAGAACACTCCCTCTGCTGTGTCTCTCTAGCTCCAGACAGACGCAGTCTGAAAGCCACCAGCTCCCGTCTGTGTGTGCCGGGGAAAGGGAAGCTGCAAATTAAAAAAAGTCCCCGCAGTGGCGGAAAGGAAAATAAGGCGAATAGGAGAGGGAGAGGGAGCTCACTAGGCTCGGAATTTTCGAGAATGATGACAAGCCACTCAGCTCCGCCATCATTCACTGACAATAGGATGGTGCCCTGGCTTAGGATTTAGCGGTTTGCCACGGGGACTTCTGGTACCAAATGCCTGACAGGCATTTTAATTGCCTCCATCCAAGTGTGTCCCCAGGAGTCCAGTCTATAAGCCTATGCATGTCATCATCTGGTCTCCTTTGTGTTTTACACACACACACACACACACACACACACACACACACACACACACAGACGGTGTGTGGGGGGGAGAATGTTTAGAGACCTGTTTTCAGGCATATAGGATTACAAGAAAGTTAAGCTACACAAGATGGACATAAGTAAAAGATCATTTATGGGAATTTTTATTATCTATATGCGGGATACTAAGATTCTTTGAGGCTTTGTCATTGAAAGATGAATCCTATATTTTTAAGTTATTGCACATTGTTTATTTATATTCTAAAATAAGATTCATTAAGGGAATGTATATACTGGTATATATTTTTCTACAGAAAATTCAGTGGCTTTGTAACGATGATAATTACTCACTTGGCAATGTTTCTCTTACAAGGATTGCCATGTGATATCTCTATGCAATCATTTATTCTGGTTCCATACAAGAGGAGGTGGCGTTTGAGTGCGGGCCTTTGCAGTCCCTGAGGTGAGGGCCCTTACAGGGAGATCAGTGTTTGGCATAATCAGCCTCCCCTCCAATGTTAGCAACTGACATTAACAATTGAATATCCCTGTTATACAGTGCCCCTTATGTAGGGGTCTTAACTGTAGAATAATAATTCTCCCCATGTATTATCCTGGAGAAAATGTTAATAAATGAATTGTTAAAGCATTGTTAGAACCGTGCACCAGTAAATGGAGTAAATTTGCTGTGTACCAAAAGGGCCAGCTGCAAGGAAGGTTGCTGAGAGGAAGCATCACCATGGTTACCGGAAACAAAAAGTAGGGAGGGCGAGGGGGGGGGAGGTGATGCTGGGGAAGAGAGAACAAGACCACAGTGGAGAAAATCTGGAGACAAAGGACACAGTTCCTTCTCCTCCTTCTAAAAAGCTTGGTTTCTGACAGTTTTGTGTTGTATTTTGAATTCAGTAAGATGGATTTTCATTTCCTTCTGCCATGCTCTTCCCCGTTTTTTGATCACTCGCTAATTTTGCTTTCATAAATATTCAAATTTTTGTTCTTTTCTATGAGATCAATCCAATCCATATCTGCATCCGCAGAAACCATCCAGCCCCACCCCAATACCCTTTGTTTTATAGATGAGAAAGTGGAGGCCTGAGGCCTGCAACCAAACCGAATTCCCATGCAGAAGCAGTAGGCTGGCTTCCTGACTAGCCCACTGTCCTCTCTCATCAAGGGACTTTCTTTCTCTTCTTTTCTCTTATGCTGTTTGCAGGAAAAATAGAATGTGCTAAAAATCCATTGTCTTTGATTTTCTAAACCTTTGATTTGCCAAAGCAACAATCTTCCCTTTTCAGACACACTGCAATCATCCTGAGAACCGGCCTCGCCTAATGTCTGTGCTGGACTGTGTGAGGCCACAAAATCTTGGGTGATTATATTAACAGCATTTCTTTCTTTTCTAGTCTGGTAATCAGATGGATCAACTACTCTTTGCAGATCTGTCTTGTTGAACCAGCTTAATCATCCAGTCCTGGGCCTTCTGATATTACTGGCATCATTCTTTTTGCAAAGACGAAAATGGATAATCAAAATGAGCCAGAATCCCCCTAGATATGACAATATAAATCTTCCTGGGGTCATCTAAAACAAAGAAGCTGGAAAACTGAGAGTCCTGATGTAGTGTGTGTGTGTGTGTGTGTGTGTGTGTGTGTGTGCACAGAAGTGGAGGTGTCACTCATAATTAGCCACTGCAGGATGCAATATTTACTAAAATCTAATTTTTAAACTACTTAGGAAAAATTGTAGCTTGGCATTGTTTCTGTTTATGTACTATACATTCTTTCATTCTTTTTTCCTTTCAGGACTGGAGGTTTAGCTTAGTTATAGAACACGTGTTTAGCATGCAAAAGGCCGTGACAACACACACACACACACACACACACACACACACACACACACACACACACACTATAGAGAGATAGTCATGCTGATTTTCTAAGTATCAACAGTACACAGATTACCACCACCACCATCCTCTTTCCACTGTACCTCAGTTCAACTGCAAAGGGAACAAATCACATTAAATATATATGATTGTCATAGATACTATAAAAGAGCCCATGTTTTAGAGAATCCTATCCACTAGCCAGTATTCTCCCCCCACCATCTCCTGTGCCTTTTTAAATATGATCTCTTCCAAATGTCTCTTTTTCTTTTTCACCAGAGGTTTCGGAAGTGATTTTTCGGGTGATTATCCACAGCCTGTGAATCACAAAAATGACTGGTCTGGCAAGACATCCTCAATGGTGTAATAACAGTTTTCTTTTGGGGGTAACCAACAGCTGTCTATTTGGACTTAAGGACTGCTCAACAGGAAGGAATCCATACCTGGAACTGTATGTAACCCAAGCCAGCTACCCATGGCAGGAGAGTCATAGACCCCAGAGCAGAATCTACTACTGCCACTTTCCTAAACTAACCTAATTTCTATCTGCAGCTCTCACCACTCATCAAAGGACCTCTCACCCCAGCAGACAGCAGCCTTATAGAGATCTAGAGCTGATGAAAACACAGAGAATAAATGACTATGGGGATGCCCAGTCATCGCTGGTAATCTACATTGCAACCTTCTACCCAAGGCTCAGGGAGCATTGCAGAAGAGGGGCTGGGAAGACCGTAAGTGCCGGCGGAGCTGCTGAGTGATGGTGTCCCCATTTTCCTCCTTCTGGACACCACAAAGAGGCGGTACTCGTGAGGTCATAACAGTATGGTTTCCTAAACAAGATGTGCATAATGATGGCACCAGCTCACACGCCAAGGTGGCTGGGGTAAATTTCACTGGGCCCTAGATGAAGAGCTACAGTCAATTAATGATGGCCAAGAGAGTGAGAACCATGTTTCTCCAACAATGACCCTCGGTTGGATATTCAGTCTAAAGTAGTTATCCCTAAATACATGAACAACACTGGATGGACTAGGTCAATTTTCCCTCTCTCTCCTCTCTCTTTTCTCTCTCTCTCTCTCTCTCTCTCTCTCTCTCTCTCTCTCTCTCTGTGTGTGTGTGCATGCACGTGTGTACTAATACAATAGTAAAGAAGAGATCAAGAACTTGAGTGGAGGTGGTTATGGTGGTATTGTGTTCCCCAAAATATTGTGCACCCTAATAAATTTATCTGGGGTCAGAGAACAGACAGCCACTATATACAAAGGCTAGAAAATGGTGGCACTCACACCTTTAATCCTAGCACTCCAGAGGTAGAAATCCCTCTGGATCTCTGTGAGTTCAAGGCCACATTGGAAACGGCCAGGCATAGTGACATACACCTTTAATCCCAGGGAGTGGTGGTAGAAAGCAGAAAGATATATAAGGCGTGAAGACCAGAAACTAGAAGCATTTGGCCTGGTTAAGCATTTGGCTGGTTAAGCATTTGGCTGGTTAAGCTTTCAGGCTTTGGAGCACAGTTCAGCTGAGAGCCATTCGGATATGAGGACACAGAGGCTTCCAGTCTGAGGAAACAAGACCAGCTGAGAAGTTGGCCAGGTGAGGTTAGCTGTGGTTTGTTCTGTCTCTCTGATCTTCGAGCATTCACCCCAATAACTGGCCTCAGGTTTGATTTTATTAATAAGACCATCTAAGATTCCTGCTACAGGTGGTGGAATCATGGGAGTAGTCAGAGTTGGAGTGGGGAGGCTACAGTGAGAATGGTGTATACACAATTCTTATGCTTGAGAAATACCTTTAAAAAGGCAAATGTGGAAATTACACTAGTGGATAAATTAGACTGTTCAAACACAAGAAAAGTCATCCTTTTGGCCCATACTGCTTCCCTTACTCTTTATATTAAGCATTCTATGTGAATATCATATTTTGCTTACATTTCCATAAAATCAGTATTATGATTTCTATTGTAAGCTTTAAATTTATTGAAAATAGAGATTTCTCTCCTACTTTCTTTGAATTCTGTGAAGTACCTAAAAGAGGCTACATGCTCTTAAATGACCAGAAAGAGCTTGTTTGTCTACTGTTAGTGCTAAAATACACTATATTTTAATATTTTGATTAAAATTATTATAATAGTTAATGAAGGTGATCTCAGGGACAAAAATATATTGACATTTTTTAACTTGACCATAGCTGAGCACATGCCTATGTTCCCTAGAATTCAGAAATAAAAGAAAGGCAGAGATGAAAGCTCAAGGCCAGACTGGATTACACTGTGAGACCTTGTTTCAAAACAAATAAGGCCATAAATAATGTTTTTTTTTAATTTTAAAATGAATAGAAATAATACACTCTCACCTAACCCTCTTGAGTTTGTTTATCTAGATAATAAGCAGATGTGTATGTATTTTGCAAAGCATCATAAAACCAAAGTCTGCTAAATATTGTCTTACCCTATTTATCACAAATTTTTTTCCTTCAGCCAAGTTGGTCTGCATAAAATAATACTGCGGTTAAACAGGCAAGAAAAAGAAGATGCATAGAAGGAAGGAAGGAAGGGAGGGAGGAGGGAAGGAGGGAGGGAGGGAAGGGAGGGAGGGAGGGAGGGAAGGGCAACAAGGAGACAAATTGTCAGAATCATCACAGCCTGAACTATACAGAGAAATGAAATTCAATTACTTTTACTCATATGATGGAAATGTCAGATGGGTCAGTCTAACACCAGGAGAAAGGATAAAAGTATACAAAACTGAGTAGAAATGGCTCTCTTCTTCATTACAACACTATTCAGAAAATCCAAGATACAGGATCAACCCCAGTGTCAGATGCCAAGTGAATAGACAAAAAAAAAAAAAAAAAAAAGTGTATGCTGCAAATGCTTCTGAACAAAAATGTGTGTAGACATTATTAATCCTAAAATGAAACAAACACAAGATATTATTATTTGCCACAACGAGCCTGAGCCTGGAGGTGAAATTAAATGAGCCAGACACAGAATGAAAAACATTGTTATGATCTCATCGATATGTGGATTTCAAAATATCAGACATACAAAAGTGAAGAGGTACCAAGATAGGGCATCAAGCAATGTGAGGGACCGAGGTAAAAAATGACAAATAGCAGCAATGTAAGCTTGACAGGTATGAGACCACATGAGCAGTTTGAAGATTATAGGTAATAAAATGGTGCTGTGGTATAAACAAGCAATGGATATTACTTGGCAACCATATACTTAAATTCTGATATATTCTACATAACATGAGCCTCAAACACATTATAAGTGGAGGAAACCTGTCTAAAAGGCCGTTTATTGTACTATGTACTTATTGAACCAACTCTTACACATATAATTCACTAGGAACTGTTGGGAGGCAGAATATTCAGTGTCTCTACTGAACTCTCAGGAAGCACGAACGAGAAACAGAGTTTGTTTACAAAGAAGCAAAGAACCAAGTGATGCTTGGGTTGCCTGGGACCATCTTATATTTTCACTGAAGTTTGGTGTAGAGTTGGCCTGCAGTGGGAATGCTAAGGGATTATTCTAAGCAAAAAGGGTTAGGAAGTGTACAAGATACATTGTTCATTCTCTACACCCCCCATTCATTGTTTCTTTATCAAGGGAGGCAATATTAATACATATAATGTATATTTATACATATATGAAATTATATATGTGTGTATATATATGTATATATAGTGTGTTACTCAAAAACTGAATTATACTCTTATCTAATATCAACATAAAATATATTTCAAGTTATTTTGGACAATGTACTGTCGTAAACCTCAGAAAAGTTCACATTTCACTGGAAAACTCTGTAGATAATTTTAAAACCAACAGTTATTTTTCTTTACTGCAAGAGGGTTTTTATCTTAGTTATCAAGGTGAAACCAACAAGATGATTTAAATGGAAGGAGAGGAAAGGGAGAGAGAGAGAGAAAAATAGGAACAGAGAGATAAACAGGGAGAGAAACAGAGAGAGATATAGAATTCTTGATCTTTCAACAAAAAGGTTGAGTGCAATTTAGTGAAATAGCGAGATTAACAACTCTTTTTTTTTCCATTAAAATTACATTTACTGAAAAACTTCCATACAGTAAAATTCTTTTGGTATGTAATTCTCTGAGTTTTAGCGAATGCATACATCAAGTGATGACAAACAAGATGCAGAAAATTTTGATTACTAAAAATTATTATTAAATTCCAGGGATGCGATGGAGAGATGTCACAGCGGTTAAGAGCGCTGGCTCCTCTTCCAAAGGACCCAGGTTCAATTCCCAGCACCTGCATGGCAGCTCACAACTGTAATTCTGATTCCAGGGGATCTGACACCCTCACACAGACATATATGCAGGCAAAACATCAATGTAAATAAAATAAAATAATGAATAAAAAGAAGGTCCATGGGCCAGCATGCTGGCTCCTGCTACCTGTTGGTTTTTTTGACCCTTACTCCTGTCTCTTTCCATAGGCCATCCCTGTCTAGACTGATGGAATGTCTGTAATGTAATTCTGTTCTGTTCTTTTCACATATTTTCACTCAAGCAAGCTGGATCATACTTGCTTTGAAACTCCTTTAAAAGAAAATCTCACATGAACCACAAAAAAAATGAAAAATAATTTTTAATTCAACTTATCAATTACTAATCATGTATCGCTGTAAAGACTGAGTTGGGACTAAAATGTTCCCCAGAGGATGAAAAGGAAACTATAACAGAATAACTGAAATTCACATACACAGCGGCTGAGGGTGCAAATTAGCACAGCCACTTTGAAGAACTGTTTGGCAAGATCTACTAATGCAATTCTGCTTCTGGATTGATACCCGAAACAAATGAGTCCATATGTCAGCTAAACACACTTAACACATGCCCTTAGTAACATTCATAACAACACAATACTGAAAACTACTCAAATCGTCATCGAGAATAGAGTGGCTAACACATCCAAACAACAGAGAGAAACATCACTGTTGTTTACCCGGTTAAACCTCAAAGACACAATTACAAATGAAAGAAGCCAACACAATGGCCACATGCTACGTCATTCCACTTAACTGAAATTAAAGAACAGCCAAAATTAATACTCAAAGGTTTTGACGGTGTTTCCTTCTGGGGCAGGGTGTGTGACATTGACTGTGAGGAAATCTAATGCCTTCTAGATCTAGTAGCAGTGATGTGGGAGGTGGAAGAAAGACGCTATGTTTACTCTCTTACATGCGTCACACCTTAATAATGACAATAAATAATGAGCACCATGGTGTCATTGGTTGAGAAAACTCATTTGTGACAGATTTCAAATCTGTGAGTATTGTGCTAAGGGGCTTGGTATGGGAAGATATTTGCAAACATGCCCTGTAACCATGACTGCATAAAGAGGGCCATATGAGGATGCATATGTTGAATAAACAATTTGTAGAGGAACATTTTTTCCTGCTAGAAAGAGAATATTATCCATTGACTTTTCATAAATAAAAAGCAACTCAAATATAAAAAAGAAGAAAAATATCTACTTTATAAGCATCATATCAACAAGCGAAAGTTTTTTCTTAAAGAAACCCTTATTGAAGTACATTATCACTACAATTGAGTAGACAGACATCTCCAATATGGTTTCTTCCATAGGCATCCCCTGCCCACTAAAGTCACTGATCGTCATAGTTTATTTCTGGCATCATCTTTTTCTTTTCCTATCCAAGCTTATACCTCCTTTCTGGTCCATATTTTCCAGTTGGGGAAATAAGTCCAGTTAAGTTTAAATGCCCAAGGCCACATAGCTGGTAAATGGTGAAGCAAAAATTCAATACCTGGACTTTTCAGCTAATTAGTCAGTAATTCAGAATAACATTCAAAAGAAATCAAAAGAGAAGAGATAAATTAAACGTTAGACTAAGAATTTTCCATTTACACTTAACAAGGCACCAGAAAAGGAAGAGAGAAATTAAACATAGAATTAAGAAATTTCCATTTTAAGACAGACTACACATTATATAAGTAGGCTGCGCACAAAAGAGAAGACTGCAAATATGTATTTTTACTCAGAATGTCAGATACGACCACTTTGTATTTATAAATAATGTATATTGAATACAATCATCCCTACAGTTGAGGAAAACCTCATTCTTATTTTCTGTCTTTCTGGTTTATTGTTTTACATTTATTTATTTGTTTGTTTATTTCTCTCTCTCTCTTTCTCCCTCCCCCCCCTCTTTCCTCTCTCCTCCCCTGCCTCTTTTTGTTTTTTGAGACAGGGTTTCTCTGTGTAGTTTGTTGCCGGTCCTGGATCTTGCTCTGTAGACCAGGCTGGCCTCGAATTCACAGAGATCCTCCTGGCTCTGCCTCCTGAGTGCTGGGATTAAAGGCATGCGCCACCACTGCCTGTCTCTCTTTTTATGTGCACATGAAAATGTGTGTGTGGATATATGTTCAGCCGAAGACATGAGGTGGTCAGAGGATAACTTGTGGTACTCAGGGACTGAACTCAGGTTTTCAGGGTTGGTGGAAAGCACCTCTGCGTACCAAGCCACTTTGTCAACCTTTAAAATTTTTTTATATTGTCCTTTCTTTTCTTTTTGAATGTTGTAGTGAGGCCTGGCTACATATCCCAGGTATGCCTTGAACTTGCCATCCTCCTGCCTCAGCTGCTTGAGTGCTCTGATTACATGCAACACCATGTCTACTTTATGGCCTGTTTTTTTTTTTTTTTTTTTTTTAAAAAAACCCTTTTTTTTGCATTTATTTGGTATGATTTTTTTTATCATCCCCCATGCTTTTTTTTTGCCTTTTTTTTTTTTTTTTTTTTTTTTAAAAAAACCCTTTTCTTTGCATTTATTCGCTACAGAATTTATTCTCATGCCACATGCTTTATTTCTACAGTATTTCTTCTCTGATCTGTTTCTTCTATGAACCCCTCCTCTCCTCAGTGCACTCACACTGTGGCAGGGGAGCTCACGTGGGTTGATCCAGTCATGACCTCTGTAAGTTCATTAGCTCATCTTTGTTCTCCTGGTTGCTCAAAGACTAGTGAATCTACATCTAAACCCCTGATCAGCACTGCTCTCTGCATTTGAAAACATGGTCACTAAAGACTCAGCACTCTTTCTGGACCACAAAGTCCATGCTTAGGCCCTACTGTTTGTCCTGGGCACACCTACCGACATTCCACTCTGGGGACTCATTCGCTATTTCAAAGTGACATCTTTCAAATACTTGGTGGCTTTTCTGCCAAGTATACCTTTGATGGTGTGAGGCAGTTCATGGATGTCCTTAAAGTGAACCTAGAAATTTGAACCTCCTGATTTGCATGATTTTGTAGGGCATTCTGGGTCAACAGAGTAGGAAACCATTTTCACAGGTTACCACAGGCTGCCTACAGGAAGAATATGGTTTATTTTTGACAGGCAATGTACAATACTACGAAATAAATGCAATTCTGTTCCGAAAAATGCTTTGCTACCTGATCATTTGTGGCTTATTTGTTTTAAATATCTTGCCCCAAATAATTGCATACTTCATAAGTATAGATAATAATAATAAAACTAATGTCTGAACAGAGATGTTCTCCTCATTGGAGGGTATCCATAGAAACCATCCAATACCATGAGCAGTGTCAAGTGCAGCACCAGAAAGCATCCTATCAATGTCACTTTAGGAAATATATATCCTGTACAAGTTAAAAGCATTTGCATTTAAATTTTGGGTAACAGGCTGCTTTCTTGCAAATACCTCTATCCCCTCTTATCAAATATTTCTGTAGGTATCTCTTTCTCTACAAGGCTTCACCTGACCACGTTATTACAATATAGAATTTATGCTTCTAATGTCCTTTGTCCTGAATAATATCTATGAAATTCTCCTATAACATATTGTTTACAATAAATAGTAACTGTATAAATGCAATTGAAGTTGTATTGATGGTTGAATATAAAGTATTAAAATTCATAAAGGATGAGTTTCCTCTCTGGAAATCTTCACTCTGAGCTCAGTTTCAGAAATCATGTGGTGTATTTTTTTCTGTTGTTGTTTGGTTTTAGATAACTTTAAAATACATGTCTCAAGCTTTCATCCTTGGCGCGTTTATGGCCACTCTAAATACACTTCGTTTGCTTCAGGATGTTTTTTTAAAGCTTACAGATTTTTCTTTTGCTAGTTTTCCTTATCTGCTTGTGAATCTTCAGTTACAGCTTCTAAATTTACCTCCATTGTTCAAAACTTAAAAGATGGGGTAGCCTAGTTTCTTTACCCCTAGAGTTACAACCACACTAGAGGCAAATCATCTTTGCAAGAGAAATGGACAAGTCATGGAGAAGAAATAATATGGAAAATTTAACTAAATAAAAATTTCATTTAGTAGTCTTTCAAGTACAATCTCCTGCATACCTCATGAATTTCTTGGATGATCTTGCAGGATGCAGGAAATGAACTTTCCTTTTTATCAAATGTCTCCACAAATAGGGTCGTAACAGTTTAACAGATGAGCAGATGATGGTACACACTCATTTGCTACAAAGTCATATGGTACAAAATCAAATGCTGTGTGACATTAGACCTAAATTCCTGACTTCTTTTTGAAAACCACTAGAGGACTTATTTGTTTACCAAGAGAATTCACCTTTTGCTTCTGAATTCTTGCCATGCCTTTTGTATTTAATACATACAACTGAAGAGGGAACTGTCCCGGGAGGTCACCTAGCACCATTCCAGCTGAATGAGACTATCTTTAACCTCAAAGTGACCAGGCTCTTCTGAAAACATTTCCATTCTGCCAAACTCATGGTGCCTTTTTTAAAATAGAAAGTCTTTTTCAGATCAAATGGTAAGGTGTCTGGATTCCAAGAGCAGTTTATTGATAGCAAGCTTGTCTCTCATTAGCGTGACCCAAGCCCTAGCATGACATAGAAAAAAAGAAAATTCCACACAAATCATAATTTATCTGTTGTGAAGTTAATAAGTGTCATACCACATTAGTATGGTTTCTAAAAATGTGCATATTTATTTAGTGAATAATTTTTAAAATGTATGAAAATGAGTTACAAACTGTCTTAGTTAATGTTTCTATCAGTGTGATAAAACACCATTACCAAAATCAGCTTGGGGAGGAAAAGGTTCATTTTATATTACAGTTTGTAGTTCATTATCATCAAAGGACCTCGGGGCAGAGGCCAGAGAGCAGTGCTTCTCAACCTTCCTAAAGCTCTGACCCTTTAATACAGTTCCTCATCTTGTGGTGACCCCCAATCAAAAATTATATTCATTGCTAATTCATAACTATAATTTTTCTACTGACATGAATCATAATGTAAATATTTTTGGAGACAGAGATTAGCCGAAGGGGCTGTAAACCACAGGCTGAGAACCAATGCCGTAGAGGAACGCTGCTGCTGTTGTTTACTGGCTTGTTCCTTGTGGCTTGTTCATCCTGTTTTCTTACAACACCCAGGACCATCAGCTTAGTGGTGGCACCATCCACAATGGGTTTGGCTCTTCCTCACCAATCATCAACCAAGAAAATGCACCACAGGCTTGCCCATGGACCAAACTGGTGGTGGCATTTTCTAAACTGATGTTTCCAGGTGACTTTAGCTTTTGTAAAGTTGACTAAAACCTAGCCAGCACATGGGTGTATAGTTTCATGCTAGCTGAAAGAACAAATTTGGTATCATTTTATCTTGTATAGTATCTGATAGATGCTTTTAAAAAATGGTACCCAATAATGAAAATGTGCTTTGGGGGTGTTGATATAGGTAAAAAGAATGAGACATGTGCAAAAATGTATTATTGCAGCCATTTTTCTTTAGCATTGGATTATTATTTTTAAGATAGAAATGAAAGAAATCAAGAAAAACAGAAAAAGGAAACACATGTCCAGGCTAAGGGTACTTCCTACCATAGTACCAAAGCTTCGTGAGTACAGAGAGATGAGTACATAAAGAAAGCTCAATATTCCTCCATGATCAGGCTTTCTAGAGTGCAAGACCACTCATAATCTCCTTACCTTGGGGCTATTCAATAAACTGCATGATTTGTTGATTAGCCCATGGAGAAGGGTGTGTGAAGGCTGAATCCAGAAATGCACAAACAGGGCTGGAAATACTGCTCAGCGGTTAACAGCACTGGCTACTCTTCTAGAGGACATGGGTTTGATTTCCAAGACCCACATGATGGCTCATAATCATCTATCTATAACTCCAGTCCTAGGACGTTCAGTTCCCTCTTCTGTCCTCCACTCACACCAGACATGCACACGGAGCACAAACATACACACAGGGAAAGCACAAACACACGTCAAAAAGTTTTAAAAGAGAGAGAAATGCTTGTCAAGTATTGTCCAGCAATACAGTTTGCGTTAAGTTTAGAACCTTCTTATTTAGACAAAAAGGGGAAATGTAGTGGTATTTGCTCCGTCCATGACCTTGGGCTATAGGGCCTGAAGGAGGTGGTGCTTCTTGCCATTGTATGTGACCTCTTGAAAGGAAAGGGAGAAGGGTCACTAGTTGGGCCCCTTCTCCCTGCTGCCTGCTTCCTGGTCTGAATGAACTACCAGGTGGATTTGCTCCTGGTTAGATCAAAGGACGACTTCAGCTATTTACTAGGATCTGTATTCATGAGCTTATTTCCTCAATTTATATCTTAATAAATCCCTATTACTCATTTTAAATAAGAGAGAGAGAGAGAGAGAGAGAGAGAGAGAGAGAGAGAGAGAGAGAAATGCATGGATGGGCTATGGAGAGAGCTTGGTGGATACAACACTTGCTGCTCAAGAGTAAGGACAGGAGTTTGATTCTCAGAACGCAAGTAACAGCTTGACAAGCCTGGTGGCCACATGTAATCCCAGCTCTCAAGAGGCAGAGATGGGGATCACTGGGACAAGCTGGCTAGCTAGACAAGCTGGAACCAGCAGGCTGTGGGTTCAGTGAGAGGCTCTGTCTCAGTAAATAAAGTGGAGAGCAAGGAAGACACCAGATATCATATTTAGGCCTGTACAGCCATGTGCACGGGCATGCACACACGTTCGTGCACAACTGCACACACACATGTGAATATGTATATACATATGCATGCACAGAACACATACATACACGGGAAAGAAAGAAATCCACAGAGATAAATTATGTATATGTATGAAATTGGTCAAAGAATAACATAGTTTTAAAAAGAAAAAAAACAGAAATGCACAAAGAAAGCACAAATGAAAACGTTGAGAAATTGACAGAACATTCATTTAAAGGGGAGATAAAAGGGGAAATAACAAAAAAATTAAAAAGTATGGGTGTGTGTGTGTGTGTGTGTGTGTGTGTGTGTGTGTGTGT
>CABHPP010113958.1:2696-21262 GCA_902168425.1 Peromyscus attwateri
GGGGGGGCTATAATCAGAATACAGTATGTGAGAATAGAATCTATTTTCAATAAAAAGAAAAATAAAACATAGTTAAAATTTACCACTATTCAAAAGTAAAATCCGATGTGCTGAGTGCCTTTACATTGGTCATTCATCACTGTCCGTCTCTAGAAATTTGTCTTCATCCCACACTGAAACTGTATCCTTCACACGTCCGTGTTTCTTCCCCCATCCTGCAGCCCCTGAAGAAACCATTCTGCTTTCTCTCTACGTGATGCTTCCTTATCCGTGGAGTCCTAGAATAGCTTTCCTTATTTGTGTGGCTGATTTCTCTGAGCATCATGCTGTCAGGATTCCTCCGTGTTGTGGCATACCTCAGAATTCCATTTGTTTTTTAAAGAACATCGTACATTTTTTAAAAAATGCTTGCTGTGTGATTAGATCTCTTAATCATTCGATGTGCTGAATAAGAATCGTTGTCGACGTCGTCATAGTATGTTCTGCTCTTGGTAGCGTGAGGCAGATAGACCGAACTTGGCATCACCCCACAAGTAGAGAACAAATGAGACGAGAACACGGGAACACAGATGGTAAAAATCCAGTGCGGACCGAGCTAAGGGCCATGAGAAATATACATGGGGTCCTCGGGGATCTAGTCAAGCGTGAAATTACTTCCAGGTATGGGGCCAGCGGTTTCTCGGGGGGAGATTTGGAGCCAGATCTTGAGAGATTGATAGGGCGTGGATGGACAGAGATATCGTCAAAGAAATTCCCAGTGCAAGGAGCTGCGTGAGCCAGTACGTGGGGCAGGAGAAGGGAGGCTGTATTTGAAGAGAAGACATAGTCGGGCTTCAGGGAGTGTTTGGAATGTTTGTGGTGTCAATGGCGGCTATAGCTCTAAAGCAGGATTAAGTCCAGATCGCTGAGGGCTTTGCGTTGCAGTGTGAGGATTAACCTTACAGACAGTGAGATCCCGTTAATGGTTTTTCACAATGGGTACCTACAGGCAGAGTCACTCCCTGTAAACCTTTGCGTTGCGTGTGGAATGGATTGGGGGACAGGAAGAAATATGATGCAAGATGCAGGGAGTGGAACACATCGAGGTCACCAACCAGGATGGTGAAGATGGCAGTGAGGAGGACAGATTGGGGTGCAGGTTTTGGAGGTAGCTCAGCAGGTGCACGGAAGGTGTGCAGAACGAGGCTTTGGTTCAAGATGTTCAGAAGTGCCCAGGATCCCAATTCACACAAAGGCGAGGATAAATCCAGCGACCCAGAGGGTGGGGGCAGCAGCAGATGCAGGCCTTCCCAGCTGTGTCGTGAGTGCATCTGTTTGCTGGTCTCTGTAAATACTCTGCTTGGCAGAGCTTTTTGGTGCCTGAGCTCACTGAGCTACCCTGCCAGCATTTGGCTTTTCTGGGTCTGTGTGAGAAGTCTCAGTACAAACCAACCTCACAAGGCTCCAGGCCAAGGGCTGAGCTGGAAGGCTTCTCAGTGGAGTCTGTCACTGCCTGCACCTGGCAGTCCTCACTTGATGAAGACTGTGTCACAGTTTCCATTCTGAGCAGGGCTTCTCACTCCACCCCTCCCCCTCGAGGTCTATAACTTAAGCAATGAAAATTTGCTCCCACTGGGAACTTGGCAGGAAGATGATGTTCTTAGCCCAGCAGCCATTCTAGTTCTGAGCTTTCTGACAAAATTGGTTTAGTGCATTTTTATAAAATGCAAATATTAATCTAATTCACTTCGAGTTTTTCAAACTATTTTTGTTCCATTTTACCTTAAAGCCGCACGCAGACTGTCAGTCAGAAATGTATCTCGTGAGAGACGTACTCGGAATATGCTTTCAGTCGGGGTCTGTCCCCGTCCAGAACTGCAAAGCTTTGCTTAAATTTTAACTCGCCCCAAATGGCAACTACATCATTGCTTTTTATGTGGATTCTTAGCCTGTTGGCATCAGACCTGAGAAATCACATCTGGGTCCTTCCTTTAGATCAGCCCACAATGAAGTTGTGAGCTTGCTTTTAAAGATGTCGGCAAAAGGATTCCAAAACCTTATGTCATTCTAAAGTGTGTGAACTCTCAGCGTCGGGATGTTCTTTAGCTTGTGGCCTGAGTTCATTTGTTAGTTACGGGCTGGCCTGTGACTTAAAATTCCCCTCCAGACCCCCGTGTCCCCTTGAATAAGCCACATGCTTGAAGTAGAAGCTGACCTTCTGGGCATGAACTATATGTGTTGCCGTACTTAGGACATCACTCTTTAAATCTCATCAGGCTGCTTGTGAAATCCGTTGCCTAAGTCACTGTAGTCTTAGTCCCCAGGGGTGGAAACTGAGACCGTGTTAACTGGCTCAAAGTAAAGGTGCTCTAAGTGACCGTAAAGACCGTCAATCCCCCTTCACCCACAGGGCCTCCTCGCCTCTCCCCCTGCTCTGCATTTGGTCGACCTCCATCTGTAAACCCTCCGGTCTGAGTTGGCTGAACCTTTCTTGGAAAGGGTAAACCAGCCCGGTGCTGTGCTTCAGCTGCAGGCCTGGGAGGGTCAATCGGTCCCTGTGCCCCAGGGAGCTGAGTAATTGTTGGCTAGCTACTTAGCTTTGGTGAAAAAAAAAAAAAAATGAGACCATTTACTGTGATCTTTCCTACTGTGGGTAGATTCTGGTTGTTATGGGGTGGGGATTGGAGGAGGAACCAGGCTATAAAGATGCTCGCCTGGGCCCAGAGGGTCCCTTTTTTTTTTTTTTTTTTTTTTTTAAGGCGGCTCCTTTGTGTTACTGTTGACTCATTTGGGGAAGAAGCTTCAGATCCTCATGTGGTGCCCTCATTCGGGGTGTCCGGTAGCCCTCATTCATGCCGCCTGGCTTTCCCCATCTTTCCTAGCCTCTGAAATCACACTGTCACAGGGCATTCCTATGCATTGTGGAAGGAGACTATGAAAGCGTGAGGAGAGCAGAGGCGACGTCGACTGGAAGATGGCTACGGTACATCACCACCACCCACTCTAACTGGGAAAAGCAGGAGCAAGGAGGAAGAGAATGTCTAGTAGAGAAAAGACTTGGGGGGGGGCAAAGGAACCCCAAAGTCACCTCCACCTCGCTTCCTTAGCTGCTAACTAACCACAATCCTGCACTAGAGAGTGAGGCACAGGGGCAGGAGGGCAGGTGAGGGGATGCTAAGCCACAAGGCTGCTGGGTATTTAAGCTACACCTCCTACCACTCACCACCATCGGAGTCGAGAACCAAGGACAAGCAAATAGATTGGGACTGATGGAGACTGGGATGTCAGCATCGTTGATGCTGATGATGGTAGACAAAATTGAACCCACAGTTCTCTACTCTCTCTGTGGACCTTGAGACCTTCTTCTCAACAGGGGACTCGGCTATGTAAGGCAGGCAAGCTTCCTCAGAACTGTTGCCTTCTGGATATCAAATTCAGTGTAAGGAGACAGGAGGCATCCCTCTAGGTCGACCCCCAGGCCACAGACCTGACACCCCATCTCTCCCGACTCGTAGTGTGAAGGCAGAACAGAGCCCATACAGCCTGTAGGGAGCAAGACAGAGCTCCTGTGAGCTCCAAAATCAAATCTACTCGTCTCTTCCTAAAGTAGAGGGTAGGACAGAAGTGGTTCCCCTCTTTAGAATCCATATGAAACATAGCCTTTGGTATGGCCAAGATACAAATACTAGAAGCAGACAAAAATGTTCTTGCCTGTGTAGGCAACTCAACCACACCAACCGGGCTATCACTGGTGGATTAAAATGAATACTGAGGCTCAGTCTTTGCTAATCCCAAGTCTGCTAAACAGAGATTTGCTGTATTTGGAGTTTTATGAACCCTTGTAAATTCGTGTGTAAATCCTGTTGGCGCTGAAGACGGATGGTGGCGCATCATTTTTATTGCTGATCTGAATAGTCTACTTCTCTTTTGTAGGCACAGGGTGGTGGTTTCCTACCCCCCTCAGAGTGAGGCGGAACTTGAACTCAAAGAAGGAGATATTGTGTTCGTTCATAAAAAACGCGAAGATGGCTGGTTCAAAGGCACGTTACAAAGAAATGGGAAGACCGGCCTTTTCCCGGGGAGCTTTGTGGAAAACATCTGAGGAGACTCCAGGCCGAGAAAGGACAACCTCCTATCACATGACTAAAGAGCACAACGCAGTGTCATAGAGAGAGCACATCTGTGGACTTCCAGATCTTCGAGAGCTGAGCAGAGGATGGGCACGTGACTCCAGAGCCCCGGCCTGGTTACCCCAGCGGGCAGGGTGAGGGCGGTGCCGGCGTGGGCCCCGCCCCTCTGGGTTCTGATGTGTAAAGCGTGCCTTGTACTGTCCGATGAACTATACAGAGAAATGTCTTTTTTTTTTTTTTTAAAGATGTATAACTAAAATGGACAATTGTTTACAAGGCTTAACTAATTTATTTGCTTTTTTTAAAACTTGAACTTTCTTGTAATAGCAAATTCTTTGGATTATGATTTTTTTTAAAAAAAATTATTAATTTATGAAATGATGGCTAAGGAGAAGCTGGATTCTCTCCTACTGAGAGCAAGAGATTCTTTTGACATAGAATGCATCTCCCCCCCTCCCCTGCTCGCTGTCCTCCCCCTCCCCTCCCCCGGTTATATTTTGCTTCTTTTAGACAAAAATGCCAGTTTTCCAAACAGACAACCGAATCAGTACCAGCAAGGACCTGGGGCGGGGAGACAGTGGCTTCGGTCCCATCTGTCTGCTTTGATCAGAAAACCAACCCGAAGACCTAATCCTCGGTTTCATTTCGTGGGTTTTTCATTTTTCCTGGAGTGGAGTGGGTGAAGTCAGGAGGAAAATAAAAAAGCACAACCATTGGCTAAAAATACGTGTTTGTTCGCTAACACCAGCTCAACGCGTTGGTTGGGAAGTAGGAGAATCTGACGTTGTAGTCGCGGTGGCTGTGTGTGAATGACTTTGAGACGTAATCCCCGTTTTTTTTCCCCCTCACGTGACCTGCATGCCCAAGACACAGTAAACATTTGTGAGTCGGTGGTAAGAGGTGCGCTCGTGTTGACGTCAAAGGCTGTAAGAAACACTGTGAAAGTCCCCACTCATCCATCCGTTGTGATTCCTCCACCATCTTGCATGTGTTACCGGATTCCCACAGTGCTATGGACTGTGCATGGTGTGTGTATATCATTGCAGTTTTCACTCAGAATTGACCGATACAGGAGGTTTAAGAAAAAAAAAAAAAAAAATACACATCATTCCCTTTCCTACCCCACCACCACTACTGACCGAGACGTCTCGAGTGTGCCTGCTCGCTCTCTGGGGAAGGCATCCGGTAGCCGGCACACCCGTGGTTAGTTAACACGCTCTTTCGTGTGTGCCCTCCCAGCGGACTGATGTGAAGGGCGAGTTGACCCAGGAAGACCGCTCACTCCTGTGACTGTGTTCAGCTCTGCAAGGCTTGCTGGGAGTGGCTGTGCCCACCCACGCCTTCTGACTGTGGCGGGGTCCAGCCGAGCCCATCTTTGGAGACCCATCCTTTGATGTCCGGTGGTATCTTCTTCCAGTCTCATCCCAGCCGTGGGTCTGGGTAGCCCTGAAAACAGCTGGAGGAAAGACAGCCCGGTAGTGAATGAGACTGTTCTACAGTTCTCACCTGGGTAAGTTAAGAAAGGAAAGTCAACCGACAACCAACCTTTTCCTTTTCCGTTTTTTTAACTTTAAGAAAAAAGTAGCTGGGAAATATTGACATGAACTCAAGAATTAAGAAATGGCAAGAGAGTCCATTGTCTTAAAAAGATACATAACGTGCTTGGAAGTGGAGTCATTCCTGTTAACCATTTTTTTTTATATAAAAACACTGTATATTATGTTCCTTTGTGTTGAATTTTAAAAAAAAATACTTTACTTGGATATTCATGTAATATATAAAGGTTTGGGGAAATGAACTTTAGTTGGAAAAAAAGCTGGCGTCGTCAGCTTTCATCCGTGTGAGTTGACACCAATGTGTCATAATATTCTTTATTTTGGGAAATTAGTGTATTTTATAGAAATTTTAAAAAAGCAAAAAGACTACTACAAGTTAAGAAGATTTTTTTTTTTAACCTGTCTTTTCTCCATATTTTCAGCTATGTGATTGAAGTATCCATGGTGATAGTTTCCTGGTCTAAAGTTGATTACAGTTTCATCTGTTGGTAGATCATTAGGTGATATGATATATGGGCTTTCCATTGGGTTTTTGGAGACAGTAGATGGATGTTGTAACAAGGGCTTGTTACAGTGGTGGCAATGATAAAACGACAATGTATCATTTCTTTTGTTAATTTTGAGGACTGGATAAACGGTTTCATTATTAAAAAATTGATGTTCAACCCTTCTATGCCCTTTGTATCAATCTGTGAAGTGTTTGCTCTTTAAAATGAACAAAAATAAAAACAACTTTGGGGCTGGAGGGGTGGCTCAGCTGTTAAGAGCGTGGATTGTTCTTACAGAGGACCTGAACTCAGTTCTCACATTGGTCAGCTCACAGTTGCTTGTAACCCCAGCTCCAGGGGACCCAACATTCTTCTGTCCTCTTCAACCATTGGGCGTGTGCACACACACACACACACACACACACACACACACACAGAGAGAGAGAGAGAGAGAGAGAGAGAGAGAGAGAGAGAGAGAGAGAGAGAGAGATTGATTTCAAAAACTTGGTCACTTTTGACTTAATTTCTTTTTTAATTCATTTATTCTTTGACTTAATTTCTAAATGGTAAAATTCTTTGCATGCAGTTCAGACTGGCGTACATCCTATGATGGTCAGTTGGTGGCTATGATTTATTTTTCCCTCTCAAACAAACCTTAATTCTCAGTTCCCCAAGAAGCTTAAACTCTTGAAAGAGTTTCTGGGTCTCAGAAGATAATCTGTAACACTTGCTGAGCTGGGTCCCTCCAGCGTTCCTAAAATAACCTAGCAAGTGCAGGATTTCTAAGTGTGGGAGCAGCGGAGCCAGAGCCAAACACATGACCACCACAGGTCTGGTGTGGCGTGGGAACGCTGTCCCTCAGCTCACCATGAGTTTAATCTCCCACGAAATGAAAGGCCCGCATAAGTCTTGTTTAAAAATATATTTTTCTATTGACTTTGGGTTACCATATCAAATGACTTGAAAGAATTACAGATCAGGAATTCTAGGTTGTAGTGTGGCTGTGCCAGAAGCTCCCTTTGTGATTGCCTATGTAAGCCAATTAGGATGCAGTCTCTTCTTGCCCTTGTCCTGTGTGTCCCATGGGTACATGTGAGGGACAAAGAAGAAAGTGTCACTGTTTGAAGAATCTAATCATTTCTTCTCTATTTTTTCTTTTCTTTCCTTCTTTCATTCTGTCCTTCCTTCTTTCATTCTTTCCTTCCTTCTTTCTTTCCTCCTTTCTCTCTCTCTCTCTCTCTCTCTCTCTCTCTCTCTCTCTCTTTCTCTCTTTCTCTCTCTTTTTCTCTCTTTCTTTCTCTCTTTCTTTCTTTCTTTGTTTCTTTCTTTCTCTCTCTCTCTCTCTCTCTCTTTTGAGACAGAGTCTTTCTATGTAGGTGGCTAACCTAGAACTTGCTATGTAGACTAGGCTGACCCCAAACTCACAGCAATCAGCTTTCTTTTGCCTCCCCAAGTGCTGGGGTTAAAGGAATGTGCCGTATCATGTTGAAATATGTAATAGTCTCATCAAATTTTAATCAAAATATTTTACCTCTTCCCTGTAGGACATATGCTATAAAAGCCTTTCAGGGTCTAAGTGCATTCCAGAGGGGCAGACTTCAGCACTGTTTGCAAGTGCTGCTGAGCACTTAATGTTCTGTTCCTGTAATAAAAGGACATTTTCTTTTTCTTGAGATGACGTTTCATCGTGTGGGTCAGCCTGCCTTTAAGCTCTCAGGCTTAAGCGATCCTCCTGACTTAGACTCCAGATCTCCCCAAAAGCTAAAACTGTAGACAAGTACCACTATGCTCAGTTTAGGGCCAAGTGTTTAATGCCTCTGGAAGTTCCGTGACTGTTTTAACCCAGGAGTAAAACAACATTAGAAAAGATGCTTATAGTTACTTAACTCCTTTTTCATGCATATCCATGGGAAGTGTGTGTTTGTAAATGTGTGTGTGTGTACATGTGTGCTGTGTGTGGATGTGTGTAGTATGTGTGCCACAGCATTCGTGTGGAAGTCAAGAGGACAACTTGGTGAAATCAGTTTTCTCCTTCTACCTTTACGTGGGTTGCAGGCATTGAACTCTGGTTGGCAGGCTTGCATGGCAAGCCCCTTTACCTCCTGAGCCATCTCAACCATTGTTATTATCACACACACACACACACACACACGCACGCACGCACGCACGCACGCACGCACACGCACACACACACACGGAGCAGGGGCATGCACAATGACCAGGAATCAGCTCTCCCACTGTGTGTTCTGAGTATCTAACTTGGGTCATCAGGCTTACACAGCAAGTGTTTTGACCCACTGAACCATCTTGCTGGCTCATGTGAAGGTATTCATTTCTTTTAATGTGTTTTAAACCAATTAAACTGCCCTTATCAAGGAAAGTCCAACTGAAAACACTCCAAGAAAGGGAACTTGTCTGCCTCTGAAAATAAACACGAATATACTTACAAAGGAGATTAGACTGTGTCCAAGTTTGGCAAAAGGGAGGGACCCTCCTGTGGATGCAGACTGTGGGGAGTGCTTGGGACTTTGCTCTGCCTGCCCCACAGGCCCTTATCAGCAGACACAGGAAGGAGCTATTAGACTGAGTAGTGACCAGCCAAAGTAAACAGTGACAGCTTTAACATTCGATGTCTCTGGTTGATAGATTTGTGTTTCCTATTACAGTTAACCCTTGAACAATGCAGTTCTAAACTGGGCAGGTCCACTGTATATATAAGATTTAGAGATTTGTAACAGTTGGGGGTGGGGAGAGACAGACCACAAACCCTATCAATATCAAGCAAAACCAAAAAGCATACAATGTATGTAGATAACAGTTTGTCATTTACTACCATAAAACACACATAGGTCTGTTATTTAAAAAGTTAAAAATTTATCAAAACTTACACAAACACAGACTGTCTGCAGTGGAAATGAAGAAATGCAAACAGAAAAAAAAAGAGACATGCTCATAGACATACGATGCAGCATAAATCATAACTGCATAAAAGTGCCTGCAGTGATCCTGCGGCCAGCTGCTGGTGTGGTTGCAGAGAGCCCAGGAGTTGAGGCACCAGCTTAGTTACTTTGTGAGCACATGATCGACGCGTGACTCTTCCTCTTGCCGGGAAAGGAGCAGTAGTCAACAGCGATGGCCCACAGTGTTCGCACATATTTTTCGCACTATAAAACATGCAGTATATGTGCTAATCAACTGCTGATATCTGTAGTGAGGCTCTTACTCCACTGTGAGCCATCGGTAGCTGAGATTTTAGACAGGTATATGTAGGGTTTTGACTCCATGAGGAAATGGGCACCCCTGACACCTATATTGTTCACATGTCAAAACACTCTGAGTTAGCTTAGATTTCCACTTCAGAACACTGTACAGAACTTGCTCAGTGTGGACTCTGGTCTCACACAAGGGTCAGGAGTCTGGTAATGGTGTGCAGGGAACTGCAGTTGACATTGATCTTTGACTCCCCATTCCCTGAATTTGTACAGGGTCAGATGAAGTAGAACTATGGTACTATTAAGTCTCCAAAGATAAGGGAATTATCCCAGCTACGATCAGTGAGCCAGATACCACAGCTATGGCTTTCACCTTTAGATAAAATATTTGGTTCCAAGAGGTTGCTGACCTTGGAGCTGAATCTTTCAAGGTTGGAATGCTTATAAAGGAATAATAAGGGAGGGTGGTGGGCAGGGAGGGAGGGAGAGAGAGTCAGTCCTAAACAGGACTCAAACCCAGTATCTGTAGAAGAAAAAAAACTGGTCAGTTCAGCAACAGAAAATTTGAAGTATCTACACCACAAAACGTCATGACCAAAGTCAAAAGAATGAGTGGGAAGAATGTAATCCAGCAGTTCTCAACCTGTGGGTCGCGACCCCATGGGGGGTTTTGAAAGACCCTTTCAGAGGAGTTGCCAAAGACCATAAGAAAACACATATTACATTATGATTCATAACAGTAGCAAAATTACAGTGAAGAAGCAACAAAAATAATCTTATGGTTGGGGGTCACCGCCACCTGAGGGTGGCAGCATCAGGAAGGTCGGGGACCACTGCTGTAATGGCTGTAGCAGACAATGGCAAGATGCTGCCTTGACATGCAAAGGGCTTCTGTGGATCAGAACAAAATCCCCAAAGTGCAATTAACCAGCGTCTTGTGACAGAACCTGCCTTTGTCTCGTGTCTTTTCCCTTATCAGCTGGTATCTGGGGCTAGTTTAAAAGCTCATTGTCCAGCCCTCCATGTTAGATACAGCGGTCTTCCTAGCTAGGTTTGGTTGTCATTGTGTGAGGCACAGTATGGATGTGTAGCCCAGGCTAGCCTCCTGCCTCAGCCTCCCCAGTGCCAGGATTCTAGATACACGTCACCATGCCCTAGACTTTACTGGGTTCTTGCTGAGATATAAGTAAAGTGTTAAAAAGAAACTTCCATTAGATTATTCTTGGGGGAGACGTATACCCTTTGTCATTTTGTGCGCTTCTTGCTTCCTGCCTCTTCCTTCAAGCATACCATGTAGCCAGGGTGACTGTAGTTCAGCAACTATCTGGAGCCACATTTTGTATTTTTATGAGGGGATTGTTCAGACAGAGCTACAAGCAGGACCAAGAGATGCTCAGGAAAGCCTTGTTTATTATACTCACAGTCTCTAGAGAATTCAAGGAGCAGGGTGCAACACTCAAGGCTATTAAAGGAAAGAGAAATTAAAAACAAACCAACAAAATAACTCAGAGTGGTCAGGAGGCAGAAGGCAGGAACAAAGGAAATATTTAGGCTGCTGCTTGTATCGGATTTTTGCAGGAAATCCAAGTTGGACGGGATGAACAGTTTGAGCAATTTCAGCAGCTTTAGGCTGTTGGGGTGGTCTCTAGATGCCTGGCACCTGGCCCTGGGCAATGAAGGCAGAGGAATGCTGGGGTGCCCGTGGGTAGAGGAGGTCTGATGCTGGTGTGGGTGGGTTAGTTTGTATATCAAGGCTTGTTCCCACAGGCCCTTGGTTACATTTAGCAACTGCTCATCCCTTAAAGGAACAATGTCTAATAAACCCAGGAGGGAGAGGGAGAGAGGGTGTGTCTCTGTATCTGCACACACAACAGTGTGGATGTGGAGATCAGAGGTCAACTCATGGGAGTCTGCTCTCTCCTATTATGAGTCTCAGGGATCAAACTCAACTCATCAGGCTTGATAGCTTGATAGCTTTATCCACAAAGCCATCTCATAAGCCCCCCCTTTTTTTTTAGTTGTCATAACACAAGGAAAAATTGTAAATGTATATAAACTACAAAGTAACCTTAAAAAACGGAAGATACTCATGTACTGACCTGATAAAGAATGACCTTGAAGGCTAAGTCTCATCCCAGCTAAACGCCACACCACCCAGGGAAGCAACACTCATCTGGCACACTAGAGGTCCTACCTTCCCTTCCCCAGTGATGGGGGGAAAAGTTCAAGATCATGACAAAGTTGCAGGCTTAATGCAACCTAAATTATTTATCTCTAGGTGGGTTATATATGAGAATAAACTCTTGAGTTAAAGCTACCACACTCCGGGCTCTTTCCTCCATCAGTCTATTATTCACAGAAACTGGCAGTTTATGAAAAATAAATTAGTTGGGCTCTGGTGGCACATGCCTGTGGTCCCAGAAGGCATGAGGATTGCAAGTTAGAAGACAGTCTGGGTCTATCTCAGCAACAAGAGTTAGAAGAAGATGAAACACTTCAGCCAGGCAAGGAGGTGAGCTAACCACAGCTCTTCCCATCCCCCTACACTCCTCCAAATCCAATCCCCAGTCTCCGGGCTAGCTCTGCAGCAGACCACCTGCTGAGGCCTCCCTTCCCTCCCTGTCCCCATCTCCAGCGGATCATACAGATCTCCCTCTAACATGGCTTCCACTACTCATGGCTTTATTCTGGGCCCAGCTCTAACAGGCACTCCCTAGGAACACACAGGCAAATCAGGGAGGCTAACTGCTGAGCTTTACTACCCATCCATTCCTCTGAAGTCCAAACCCCTAGTCTCACCCCCAGCTTTGTGGCAGACCACTTGCTTTGGTCTCTCCTCACTCTCTACCCCCATCCCCAGAGACACTTGCTCAACCATGCTCATTGCTGCCCTATTCATAATAGCCAGACATTGGAAACAACCTAGCTGTCCTGCAACAGATGCAGGGATAAAGAAAATGTGGTACATTTACACAATGACATATTACCTAGCTGTTAAAAAATATGAAATTTGTAGGTAAATGGATGAAACTAGAAAAGAAGATCATCCTGAGTGAGGTAACCCAGACCCCGAAAGACAAATATGGTATATATTACCTTATATGTGGTTATTAGCTGTTAAGTCAATGATAACCAACCTATAATCCATAGACCCACAGAGGCTGGTTATAGAATAAGGGCCTGGTGGTGAGGTGGGGACAGATAGATTCCCCTAGGAAAGAGAAATAGAATAGTTATGAATAGATGGGGTGGGGACTGGAACAGGAGAGTGGGATAGAAGAGGGTGATGAGGGAGGGAATATGGGGAGAGAGCTAAAATTATACAGTCAAAGCTTTCTAAAACATATACATATACGAAGACCATCTAAATGAAATCACCAAATAATGGAGATAAACTATCAACTGGCCATCTCTTGTCACCAGATGAAGCTTCCAGTATCAGGAATGGGTTCCATCTAATTGAATGGTTGGCCAAAGGGGTCCCATGGGAATCCCCAAACAACCCAGGCTCTTGCCAAGACTGTATGTTGCTCTCCACAAACTGACAGCAAGGCCCCATTGCTTAAAACAACACCCACACAACTCATTGAACATGGAGAGGTTGAGTTGGTGGCTACATAGAGCCTTCACCCCTGCATTCTCATGTCTTTGGTACAGGAAGGTACTCTGCAGGCTACCAAAGAGAAGTGTAAACACTAACCCAGCCACAAACCATTTGCTCTACAATAGTTAGTAGATCTACATGTCTGCCTGCAAGACATGTTAGTGCAATGGTGCTTGTGGGAGTAACCAACCAATATATAATTTGACCTAAGACCTACTCCACAAGTCAGACCCCATACCCAACCCTGCTTGGGTGCCCATGAACCTGAGACTAGATAGGTCAGAGACTAGGGTAAAACCAAATACTACTGTTCTAAAGAAACAACATAGCAATAAAATGACTCCTAAAGTCATTCTGTTATACTCACGGATCAGTGCCTGGCTCAACCATCATCATAGAAACTTTCTCCCACAGCAAATGGGAGACCTACTGTTATGGAATATTAGTTTAAGATGTGTTAATTCATTCATGCTGTGGAATATTTTTTCAATGATGTGAAGATGTGTTGCATTCTTTTATGTTGCATTTGTTTAACTCTGTAAAGCTGTGTTACTTTGCCTGTATAAAACATCTGATTGGTCTAATAAAGAGCTGAATGGCCAATAGCTAGGCAGGAGAGGGCTAGGTGGGGCTGCCAGGCAGAGAAAATAAATAGGAAGAAGAGAGAGAAGAGCGAGGAGTGAGAAAGAGCAAAGAGAGGAGAACTCCAGGGTCCAGCCACCCAACCACACAGCCAGCCACAGAGTAAGAAGGAAAGAAAGATATACAAAATAAAGAAAGGTAAAAAACCCAGAGGCAAAATGTAGGTAAAGAGAAATGAGATAATTTGAGTTAGAAAAGCTGGCTAGAAACAAGCCAAGCTAAGGCTGGACATTCATAAGTAAGAATAAGAAGTCTCTGTGTATTTATTTGGGAGCTGGGTGGCAGGCCCCCATGAGAGTAAAAAACCAAAACCAAAAACAAACAAACAAAAACACCTACAACCCACAGCTAGATATAATGCAGAGAGTGAGAGATCTTGGAATACTCAACTCCACTGGGATGTCTCCCTCCATTAAATCCCTTCCCTCAGAAAGCAGGGAACCCAGTCGAAGAGGAGGCAGAAGGGATGCAGGACACCAGGAAAACAAGGCCCTCTAAATCAGTGTGAGCAAAACTCATATGAACTCACAGAGACTAAGTCAGCGTACACAGGGTCTGCAGGGGTCAGCACCAGGTCCTCTGCATATTTATTATGCCTTCCAGGGTAGTATTTTTATGGGATTCCAGTGCATGTGAACAAGTTGGCCTCTATTTCTTGTGCCTTCTCTTGGGTTCTTTTCCTTCTGGTTGTTTTGTACAATTCTGTTGCGTTCGTTTTTATTTTATCCTATTTTATTTTATTATTATCACTTAGAAGCCTGTTTATTTTTAATGAGAGACAGAAAGGGAGTAGATTTGGATGGGAGGGGGGAGGTGTGGAGGAACTGGGAGGAGTGTAGGGAGAGGAAACTATAATCAGGATATATTATGTAAGAAAAAAATCTACTTTCAATAAAAGAGAAAAAATATCGGAAAGCCAGAGAGAGAGGGAAAATAACAAAAAACACTAAAAGGCTTATTCCTTGTATAAATGTGTGGTGATATTGTGTTCCCCAATATATTGTGCACCCTAATAAACTTATCTGGGGGTCAGAGAACAGAACAGCCACAATATTAAACATAGAGGTTAGGCAGTGGTAGCACACACCTTTAATCCTAGCATTCCAGAGTCAGAGATCCATCTGGATCTCTGTGAGTTCAAAGTCACACTGGGAACAGCCAGGCATGGTGACACATGCTTTTAATCACAGGAAGTGATGGCAGGAAGCAGAAAGGTATATAAGGCGTGAGGACCAGGAACTAGAGGCTCTGCTAAGCTTTTAGCTTTTAGTAGCAGTTCAGCTGAGATCCATTTGGATGAGATTCAGAGGCTTTCAGTCTGAGGAAACAAGATCAGCTGAGAAGTTGGCGAGGTGAGGTTAGCTGAGGCCTGTTCTGTTTCTCTGATCTATCAGCGTTCAGCCCAATACCTGGCTCCGGGTTTGTTTTTATTAATAAGACCTTTTGAGATTCATCTACATAAATGTACATTAAAAATGTGAGATATTATTTTTCACATATAAAATGGGAACTTTTTAAAAAGTTGAAATCATTACATTGACAAAACAAAAGATACTCCATATCAAAATTACAAAAGTCTTAACTCCTTTTAGGAATCTATGGTCTGGATATGCTTATTCATCAAGCATGAAATGATATCACATATTCAGAAGTCTTGTATTTGTTTTGGAGACTGGGTCTTGCTAAGTAGCCCAAATGTGGTGGTTTGAAAGAAAATGGCCCCCAAAGGGAGTGGCGCTATTAGGAGGTGTGGCTTTGTTGGAGTGGCTGTGGCCTTGTTGGAGGAAGTTTGTCACTGTGGAGGTAGGCTTTGAGGTCTCATATATGCTCAAGCCACACCCAGTGTTTCAGTTCACTTCCTGTTGCCTGCAAGATGTAGAACTCTCAGCTACCTCTCCAGTACCATGTCTGCCTACACACTGCTATGTCCTATGATGGTGATAATGGACTAAACCTCTGAAGCTGTAAGCTGCCACCTCAATTAAATGTTTTCATTTGTAAGAGTTGCTGCAGTCATGGCGTCTCTTCACAACAATAGAAACCCTGACTAAGACAGAAGTTGGTACTAGGGACTGGGGCATTGCTGTGATAGGCCTGACCATGCTTTTGTTTGAAGGAATGTGAACTTTGGGAGTTTGGGTTAGGAAAACAGTGGAATGCTTTAAGCACTGCTTAATGGGCCATATCAGTAGGAACTTGGAAGACAGTGGTGCTAAGAATGATTTGAATTGTGGGGAGCTGGCTCAAGAAGTTTCAGAGAAGAATTTTAGTATGTTGCCTAGAGATTGTTCTTGTGATATTTTGGTGAAGAAAGTGGCTGCTTTTCACTGTTGTCCAAAGAGTCTGCCTGAAACTAAAGTGAAGAGATTTGGATTAACTTCATTGCCAGAGGAAATCTCAAAACAGCCTAGTATTGACTCTGTTGTGTGGTTATTACTGGTCATGCTTATACAGATTTATAATGAAAAAGAGCAAGAAAATGTAAAATTTGAGGAGAAAAGGAGCACCAGGAAATAGAACAGAGCTAAATCCTGTGTTCAAGGAGATAAGCAGATCAAGAAATGGACTAAAGGGAGTGATGACCTCAGGGCAAGATCCCACCCAGCTAAGTTTCCAACTTGTGAAAAGGAATTAAAGAGAAGCTTAGAGCCAGGTGTGGTGGTGTACACTTTTAACCTAGCACTTACTTGGAAAGCAGAGGCTGGTGGATCTCTAAGTTTGAGGTCAGCTCGATCTACACAGCAAGTTCCAGAGCAGCCAAGCTGAGGCAATGAAGGAAACCATGGAAAACAGAAAACTGGTGAAGATGTAATGAATAAGGGGGCCATGTTCTAGCCCCAGCAAGCATCAGAACTTGGCACCTTTGGCTGCGTGGTTCTCAAGTTAAGGACAGAACAAAGAGAATATAGAATTTGCCTCTGCGATTAAGGAAAGCCACCAAGGCCAGGCATGTGTCAGGGGTGTCCCTAAATGGAGGTCTAGAGAGGCCATCTCATGAAGCTGTGAAGTTGAAGCCTGGATTGCCTTGGAGACAATCCAGACAAGATGTTGGAGATGCTAGAGCCATGGGATACCTGCCAAGGAGAGCTGCTAACAGGGAGTGGAATCAGCCCAAGGGAAAGAAGTGTGTTGCAGTCAACAGAGCTGAAAGGAGCTGGAGATCTGAAGAGCGCTTTGACATCAGACCTGGAGAAACAGAGGTTGGAGTTTGCCCGGCTGGTTTTCAGTCTTGCTTTGGTCCAGTATTTCCTCACTATGCTCTCTTTGTTTTGGAATGGTAATGAATATCCTGTGCCATTATATGTTGGAAGTATGTGATCTGCTTTTTTATTTTAATTTTACAGGGGATTATAGTTAAGAGAACATATGAATCTCAAAAGAGACTTTGAACTTTTTTTTTTTTTTTTTTTTTTTTTTTGGTTTTTCGAGACAGGGTTTCTCTGTGCAGCTTTGTGCCTTTCCTGGAGCTCACTTGGTAGCCCAGGCTGGCCTCGAACTCACAGAGATCTGCCTGGCTCTGCCTCCCGAGTGCTGGGATTAAAGGCGTGCGCCACCAACGCCCGACTGAGACTTTGAACTTTTGACTTTCAAGTAAGTTTCAGACTGTTAGAGACTATGGGGACTTCTGAAGTTGGACTGAATGCATTTTTTGCATTATGATATGTCTACAAGCCCTTGAGGGCCAGGGAGTAGAATGAGGTGGTTTCAAAGAAAATGACTCCCAAAGGGTGTAGTGGGTAGCCATTCCAGCTTTGATCTGGAAGTTCCAACCCCCATTGAGGCTTCAGTAACTGTCACGCCTACAAGGCAGGGCCTAGAGAGGACCCTGAAGACCTGAGATCTGGATGCACTGGCTCTCTTGGTTCCTGGACCCAGGACGCTGAAGGTAGACCAAGCAGAGTTCTCCAGAGAACACCACCGCCGCCGCCGGACTGCGCTACACCTTTCCCAGACCCTGCAACCTATCCCTTCATTTGTAAGTTACCCCACAAAATAAACCTTCCTTTTAACTACATGGAGTGGCCTTAATACTTTCACCAATAAAAGGGAGTGGTACTATTAGGAGGTGTGGCTTTATTGGAATGGGTGTGGCCTTGTTGGAGGAAATTTGTCACTGTGGAGGCAGGCTTTGAGATCTCATATATGCTCAAGCCACATTCAGCATCACACTTCACTTCCTGTTGCCTGTAAGATGTAGAACTCTCAGCTCCTTCTTCAGTACCATGCCTGCCATGTTCCATCATGATGATAATGGACTAAATCTCTAAAACTATAAACGGCCACCTCAATTAAATGTTTTCATTTATAATAGTTGCCATGGTCATGATGTTTCTTCACAGCAATAGAATCCCTAACTAAGACACTAGGTTAGTCTGGAATTTACTATCATGATCCTGGGGCTTAAAAGTGCTGGGATTAAAGTCATGACCTACCTACAGTATTGTACATATTAGTAAAATATTGGAAACAACCTGATTGTCCCATGATAAAAAAACAAAAACAAAAACAAACTTGTTAAATACGTCCTTTTTATGTTTGAGATGCCACACATGGCTGTGGATGCTTTAATGTGGCTACTTGGACTGCAGAACCCTATTTCTAATTAGACTTTATTTAAGTAATTCAGATTTAAATAGCTACAGTGGGACTACTTACAGAATTGGATGAGTGCAGGTCTAGTGAATACAGCTCATTTGCATGTGTGTGGGGGAGGGGGTGGAGGACTGCGCCCAGGGTCTTGCACATGCTACATAAGCACCCTACAACTGAGCTACACCTCAGCTCTTGCAATTTTATTATGAGATAAGTCCACCTGATTTGCCCAGGCTAGTCTCAGACTTGGAATCCTCCTGCCTCTGCCTCTAAGATATTGCTCGAGGAAGGGAAAAAACAAAATGCACCCTGTATGCAGCCACTTTTAGCAAGGTACAACCTGGGCATTTTCACATTTTCAT
>CABHPP010113959.1:0-12711 GCA_902168425.1 Peromyscus attwateri
CTTTCTCTGCCCCCAGCTTCCTGGAAGCCATGATTTCAGTTCCTCTCCTCTGTCATGCCTCCATTGCTGCAGAGGAGCAACACCTCTAAAGTTTAAATAAATCTTTCCTCTCCTTGATTTTTTTTTTTAACATCAAGTATTTCATCACAATGACGGGAGAATTAACTAATAAAAATCTCCCACTACTTTCTTAATTTCTCAAGTCTGGTATAGAGTTCATTTGCCATCATTTTATGAGACTTTCCTTGTGCATACCTAAGAAGGGACTGCACAGGGGAGCTCTGTGCATGGTACATTATATAAGATTTAATAGGCACCCAACATTTCTCTATTTTTAAGCTTTAACTTTTGGTGTACTTTAGTGTGAGAATAGCTGTGAGAAAGTCAGCTTCTCCAAAGCTAGAAACCACAGTGTTTCTCTTCCATTCTTTAACAGTCAGCTAGTGCAACAGAGAGGAAGCTCAGTCCACTTCCAGTATTCACAGAGAGATTCTCTGCGACTGAAGATCCAATAAAATATACAAAAGCTTGTCTCCTGGGCTCTGAAATGGTAATGGAGAGCTGTGTTCAGGGATTATGGTTTTTCCTGCTCTAGCATTACACAGTCCTCTTTATACCCATCAGGAGTTCACTATGTGCTCAATTATTTTGAAGCTAAAATATATAGTTGTATTTGCTTAAAGACTGTCCCCCTTAAAACACAGAAGATTTGCTCTGACAATAATCTGTGCAGTTCAGAAAGTTGCTTTCAGAAAATTATCATCAAGAATCAAGGAGTGAATATAAAAACTCTAACAAACTCAAATAACAGACTCCAGTAATTCCATTAGGGTTTGGCATGTCTTCGTGTCTTAGCACTCATAGGATCTTTCTAATGGAGACAATATATAAAAAGCAAGATGAGAATGAAGTAAGCTTTCTAAGAACCTTCATTGAGTAGCATAGTAGGGCTAGAAGCCCTGTAGTCAGTGACTACTTTGGTAAGGTTAAGGCAAAGAGGCCCAGAGCAAATGACCAGCCTAACTTAATTCTGTATTAAAGAATAGGGCCAATTTCCATTTTATCTTCATTTTAGCATTTCTGAGAGGTGTTTTAAAGGTGGGCCTAGTGAATGGGAGCTTGGAATCTTATTAATTCTGAAGGAAAATAATGCCACATGTGCCTTTATTAAACTAGTTCTCCCGGCAAATGGAACAAGTCAGCGATAAGTATTCACTGTTTAAAAATACATACCTTGAAAGAAGCACAGTACATAATCGTTGTATAGCAATCTTCTCAGAATTGAAACATTCCATCCTCTCTAACACAAGGCTATAGATGGAATCTTTCCTGTGTGCCCCCCCCCCCCCCCGAGACCGCAGCAGCTTACAAAATAATCACTCAGAGGCTTATTATTAATTACAAATTGCTTGGTCTATGGCTCAGTCTTCTTGCTAGCTAGTTCTTTCATCTTAAATTAACCTATTTCTATTAATCTATGTATTGCCACCTGGCTGTGGCATTACTGATCTGCTGGCATGTTGCTCCTTGGGCAGCAGGCTAGCATCTGTCTGACTCCACCTTTCTTCTCCCTGTATCTCTCTTGGATTTCCTACCTGGTTATATCCTATGTTACCATAGGCCAAAACAGCTCCTTTATTAACCAATAGTAGCAACACATATTCACAGCATACAGGAAGACCATCCCCCAGCACAAGGCTCTCTAAGAGCCCACTCACTACCTATGGGAGAACACTTTGAACAGCCTTGAGGCTGAGGGAGGGTCTTGGACCTTCCTTTACTGAATGTACCAGGCTCTGCTTACTCCCCATGGGAGGCCTTACCTCTTGTAAGAAGCAATGGGGGGTGGATGGTGGGGGAAAGCTGGAGGAGTGGGAGGAGGGAAGAGAGGGTTCTGCGATTGGTATGTAATTTGAATAAAAATTTTCTTAATTAAAAAAAAAAGATTCAGGAAGTACCTAATAGGAAGATGATCCGCTAGAAAGATCCAACACTGTGCTTACAGAGGACCCAGGTTCAAATCCCAGCACCCATGTCAGACAGCTTACAACTGCCTGTTACTCCAGCTCCAGGAGATCAGATACCCTCTTTTGGAATCTGCAGGTATCTTCATTTCATGTGCACATACGCACCTGTTGTAGAATATTATTTTAAGATATCTTACTTTTGTTTATGCTCTGGAACATTTGTTTAATGATTCAAAGATGTGTTTGATTTAATAAAAGTCACCTGTGGTCAGGAGGCTGAGTCAGAAACTAGCTGACAGGAAGTGGTAGGCAGGAGCCAGGTGGAGAATGGTTTTTAAGGAGGGGCGAGGAGAAGCACAAGGGCTTTTTGGAGGACGTGAACAAGGAGAGGAGGTGAGCTACCTGCTATTCAGCCTCCTTGAAGAGCAGTGTTCTATCTTAATCTTTAAATATTGAGTTCTTTAGAGGGACAGAGATTTAGTCAAGTTCCCTTTGTAGCTTTGAAAGAGTCAGTGCCTAAGGGAACAGAATTCCGTCCAGCTATGGCCCTTGCTGCCTAACTGCTACTGGTAGCGGCAAAGTTACAGTAGCTGTTTCAGACAGCTGTGGCTTAAAAGACAGCAATAATTTTTTAAAAAAGGGCAACAATTGGTGCCCCACACTGGGTGCCAAAATGTAGTTGTTTGTTTTTGGTCTTTTGGGGTCCTGCCACCCAGCTCCCAAATAAATTACACACAGAGGCTTATTCTTACTTATAAATACCCAGCCTTGGCTTGGCTTGTTTCTTGCCAGCTTTCCTTAACTTAAATCATCCCATCTACTTTTTGCCTCAGGACTTTTCCCATCCTCTTACTTCTGCAAATCTTGCTCTTTCTCCATGGCTGGTTGTATAACTGGGTGGCTGGCCCCTGGAGCCCTCCTCCTTCTCTGGGTCCTTCCTTCCCTCCCAGATTTCTTCTTCCATATATTCTTTCTGCCTGCCAGCCCCACCTGTTTCTCTCCCCTGCCTCAATATTGGCTGTTCAGTTCTTTATTAGATCATCAGGTGTTTTAGACAGGCACATTACCACAGCTTCACAGAGTTAAACAAATGCAACATAAACAAAAGTAACACACCTTAAAATAATATTCTACAACAGCCACCCATCCACACACACACATACTCATCATTAGAAATAATAAAATGCAACTTTTAAAGGAAGAGACACAAGAAGTAAACAACTCACTACACTCAGGAAGTCCCTGAAAGTTATAAACCATAAAGACCACTGAGGAAAGGAGACTCTCCAACCCTTCCAGCAACCTACAAGTCATACATAGAACTCCAGGGTTTTAACTTCATGAGCCTTTACCTAGTCTTTGGTGGTCTTTTGGCAATAGACTGCTGTTGAGTTAGCCATGCTCCTGTAAGTAATCTTTCACCAACACTCTTGCTAGTCACCTTCAAGATACTCATTGATTCACCGAGCTGTACTTTAGTGATATTGCTAATTTGGTCTGAGTGGGTGAGTAAATATTTGGGTGACCAAATATTTGTTCACATCTCCCCAGAAATAGTGTCACATAACACCAATACAGACTCATATAGGTTGAAGATCAGACATTTCTTTTTCTTTTTTTTCATTTTTATTTATTTATTTTTCTATTATCAGCTTGATACAGTATAAATTCTTATCCTAATAGTGAAGTGTTTCATTGAGGCTTGCCCAGTAATTGAGTAAAACCAAGACTTATTATAAGCCACAGTCATCCTAAGGTCCCCCTTCCTATATATCCTCTTTGGTTCTGTGGGTTGCAGTCTGGTTGTTTTTTTTGCTTTATATCTAGTATCCCCTTATGAGTGAGTACATACCACTCTTGCTGGGAATGCAAACTTGTACAACCACTGTGGCGGTTCTCAGAAAATTGGGAATCAATCTACCTCAAGACCCAGCCATACCACTCTTGGGCATATACCCAAGGAATGCTCAATCACCGCAAAGATACATGCTCAACTATGTTCATAGCAGCACTATTCATAATAGCCAGAACCTGGAAAAAACCTAGATGCCCATCAACTGAAGAATGGATTAAGAAAATATGGTACATATACACAATGGAGTACTACTCAGCAGAGAAAAACAATGACAGCATGAAATTTGCAGGCAAATGGATGAAACTAGAAAATATCATCCTGAGTGAGGTAACCCAAACCCAGAAGGACAGACATTTCTTTTTCTTGTGGTCTTTTCTCTATGGTTTTGGGGGTTAGACGCATGAGCCATACAAATTAAGGAAATACATCCATTTGTACCTGTTAAATTATTCTTCAAGAAGCCAGTAAAAACAGAAATCATGTTCACATCTAAGAGTAAGGCATCCTCCAAGGAAAGATTACTTTTAATCAACATTTCTTATCATACCCATAAACATATTCCTTGCTATATAATATGACCTTGAAGTTAAAACTTCTCTCATTCTCTCTTTGAGGCATCTAATTTCCCCAAGTATATATTCTAAATCAAGGTAAATGATAATACTGTTTATTTCATAGCTAGTCCCCTGGGAACTAGAGCTTACTGCCTTGTGCTGATGAAGCTCAAAGACATGTGATAGAGATCAGTGATAACTAGGAAACTGTTGTAAGGTTTTACAAACTAAAAGGCAAGGTTTTTCCTTAAGTCACAGTTCTAAAACCAGGAGGGAAAAAGAAAAGTATCTCATATTGAACACAAGAAAAAAATGGTAACTCATGCATGAGGAATTATTTTCTCTCCCTCCAATCAAATGGTGATGACAAAAGATGTAGATGAACAGAAGGAAATGGAAAGATGATCACCACTCATAAGAACTCTAAGTTGCTGGACTGAATATGCTCTTATAAATGAAAAATCTCCAAAACTTACTATCACATGTTATAAAAGTTTCTTTCCCCTCACACAAATTCTTGATGGACATTTTTAACAGGCTGCCAGTTTTGCTGTAATGTAGATAGAGCTCAGGGACATAGATGCTTTCCATCCTATGGCTACTTGCATCGGTCAGCTTGCTCTGCAATAATAAAGCACTAAAGACTTTTTTAAAATATAGAAATAGAGTTATAGAGACAGGAGCTAGAGACTGTGGGCATTGTTCTCATATATTGGAGAAAGGAGTTTCTGAGTGTCACTTAAGAATACTAATTTTATTGCCTTAGGGCATCATCATGGCCTTAATAAGTCTCACTTAACTTCAACTGCCTCCTAAATGCCCTCTTCCCTAAAACAAAGCACTGTGGATAAAAGCTTCAATATATTTCAATTTGAATAAAGGGCAAGAAAATTCTGTCCTTTATGCTCCTCAAAATTATGATGAAATGAAGAAAATAAAACTACACATAAATGGCATTAGGGATCATCCCTGGACATGCTACCATTACTTTCATCATACTTCATTATTAGTTCTTGGTTGCATGCAGTAATACAGAAATATAATTTATGCTTTCCCAGAAAAGCAAGTCAAATTTGCTTGGAGATACCTAGTTTGTCTTTATCAAAAAATATCAAAATGAAATAGACTAATGATAACAGAGTACTTAAGAAAAAAGTTATAAAAACAGTAAAGGAATAGGAGAAAAGAGCAATCCATAGGGGAAAAAAAATAAGCTGGATTAAATTCTGAATGGCCCTGAGGCTGGTAACATAAGGAGAGTGGGATCAACAAATGTGAGGCTGAGTGGAAAAGAGAACAGCAAGACAAGATTTACAACTATAGGAATGGGACTCCCTTCCATTTAACTTCATGCCTCATAGTCAACTGACTATTTTCAACTCTAGAAAAGTGATCATCATTCTTTTTTCTCATAGAACTTTGTGTATAACAGATCAGAAAAGTGGTACTGTATAAATAAATGGCATAATGTTTAAAATGGCCATGGCCCCTTCCTGTTTCTTCAATGTGTGGAACACTAACATGGTATGTTTGCCTTCCATGAGGCTACATGAAGATTGTCCGCTGGGCATCAGGTTAAATGCCTATGGATGTTGAACTATGGGCACTTCCTCCAGAAAATATTGTTGTTCAATGGCCATCTAAATAAGATGAGGACCTTCCTCATCACTGTGTCCCCCTGTGAAATTTTCAATCAGCTTTCAGCATAATTACATATAAAGTTTACCTGATGACCAACAAATGTTAGAGGATAGGCTATGCTCCAAAACTAAGAGGAGACATAAGAACTTTGGAAACAAAAAGACACTGAAGAGACATAAGGAACAAAACATTTAAAAAACAGTTTTAGCCAGGCATGGTAGCACACTCAGCCCACTGGAAACATAGGAGGGGAAACTTTGTGGCTTTGAGGAAAGTCTAAATGGCAAGGTCCAGGCCAGTCAAGGCTACATGGTGAGGCCCTGCCACCCCGTAAAAATCACAAAATAATAAATACACAAACAAATGTATTTCGGAAATCTGAAGGCAACAAAAGATAATGAGCATCAAAAGGAAAGGATATGTATACCTCTCATAAAGTTAGAAATAATAATTGACAAGGAAAATGGGACGTGCACAGCAAGTTGACTAGAAATGAATGCTCGAGTGTCACTTCTCCACCCTGCTTTTAACATCAGGTCTGTAAACATGGCCAGCCAGCCTCTGCAGAGAGTCCTGGCCATTATTATGAAGCTAGCTATAGAGGCAGGTCATGTGCCAAACTGCAACATTTCATATCAAGACTTCTGTTTTCTGTTTAGTCCTGGCCATGGTAAATATATTTCTGTCCTTTTCCCTAAGACCCTAAATTGTAGTTTAATGTAGCCAAAGGGCATGAGTTTAATAGTTGGACAGAGGTTTGGGGTCGGTCTCTGTGTTGGTATCCCACAATCACTTACCAAAGAAAGCTTTTTACCCCCCAATTACCAGGTATTCAATGGCTCACCTTTTTCATCTGACCAACAGGACTAAAGATGCTTATATCACCCAGATGTTAGAGAATTAAATGAGATAGAGTATGTTTCTCTGTCTGGTTTTTATGGAAAGCATGGTGATAAGCAACTAAAAACTGTCTTATCTTTCTTCTTGATAAGGAGTGTGTGGAAATTTATGCCACTGAAAACTGAACAGGAGACCTAGTGTCATTTAGATTATAACAGACAGACCTGTTGAAGGTTGACATTTCTTTCACTCAGCTAGTTTTTGTCACCACAGAAAATAAGCAAGTGATGTGACTGCTTCATTTTTAAGCAATTAAATTGTTTACTTGGTTTGTATTGTCCAATTGTAATCTAAATCAATTAGTAGTTAAGTGAATTGAATGCCTTTCTTTGAGTCTTTATGGTTAAAAGAGTTAACAATGAGAGTTGATAATTTAAAAAAAATCTTTTATTGACTAAGATAAGGGAATTAGGTTTCCAAGGCCAAATCCAGTGTTGCCTTGATATAAGTTAGCTTTCTGTGTGGCATATCTTCCTCACACATACAGTGAAGACAAACTGAATCACACTCCTTTTATTTGTGACTAATACTGAACGGGTAAGCATTAACTTTATGAATTCCATGTTTAAGAAATGAAGTTCTCCTCTTGTAAAAACAGAAGTATAGTCTGTGAGCAGAGCTGTGTTCCTGCCTTCACATTGAATGAATGGAGTCCTATTATTCATGGAATCTCACCCTATATACTTTGTGGCATTGAACAAATTACTAGAATTTCGGAGAAAGCCAAAATGCAATTTTCTTTTCACTTCCAATGCTTGTCTGAGAAACTCATTAAAAAAGACCATGAGGTTGCTAGTCCAAGCCCACAGATCACATGGCAGACAAGGTCTGGTAACTACAGAAACTACCATTTCTTCTCTACTTGACAATCACACAGTACTCAAGTTAGAGGAAGGAGTTCCCTTTCTGTAGCAGCTGAATATATAGTCAGAGAGGACATGTGTATAGCAGAGGCTCTGGGTTTTAGCCCAAACTCACAACCCTGAAAAAATGAAGAAGCTTTGACTAAGAACTCCTTCTGTGGCCAAGGCTGTTCTGTGAGTTGCAGGATAAAAAAGCCAGTCATAGAAACACACACTGGTCATAAAACCAGAGCCAAAGAAACACACCATGACCCAGAAACCAGGGCCAAAATGTTAAAAAAAAAAAAAAAAGGGCCAGTGAAAGAAACACACTTTGTCCCTGAAAACAGAGCCAAAAAAAAAAAAACAAAAAAAAATCAAACAAACAAACAAAAAAAACCCACACTCTGCCCCTGACCATCTCAGCATGAAAACCAACCAATCCCTAAGCATGAAAACCAACCAATCCTTGAGCACAATATCCAGCCAATCTCTGAGCTTGTTCAAGCTCAAGGATTGAAATCTGACCAATTCCTACCCTGAAAAATATTCACCCTGGAAAAAGTCCATCCCTAAAAAACACTATATAAGCCCTGTACCTGTTCAGTTTGAAGCTGCCTTTTCCACACTGGCAGAGGCAGCCACTCTTCTGGATTCCTCTCTCCAAATAAATCTCTTGAATGAGATTTGGGTGACAAACTTCTTTTTCCAGAGTGAAGCCATCACAGAGAAGTAACAACTTTGACCAGAGCAGAAACAGAACTATTACATTTCTGCACGGAAACTCCCTTACAGAGCAGAGCAGATTCGAGCTTTAAGGGCTCTCTTGGGGAGGAGCAGAACTGCTACATTCCTGTAGGGAAACCATCCCCCACCACAGCAGTGCTGTATCACCTGGCTTCCAATGGCCATGATACCTTTACCTTCAGAGCTGTGGGTATAGCCTGGCTTCTGATGACCAGGATACCTTTCCCTCCAGAGCTGTAACACTTCTATGAGTGACCAAGTGTAGGGAGGAATCTTGGAACTAGGCTTCATTAAGATCACAACCCTTCATTATAAACAATACATACAGCTGGCAAATGAAAACACCCAATTTTAATTAGATCCTCCTCAGCTATATGTCCTTGGTCTATTTCAATAAATTGTCATGGTCTGTGTTTTTGTTGTTTTTCCATCCACTGATGTGTGGGCTAAAATTATATGACATATTTGATTGACAGAAAAATAGGTTGAAAATGAAGATGGTAGACTAACCCAAAGAGATTCTTTGTTAATTAAACCAATGTATTTAGGAATTTAATGTTTACATTATTTTCTTATTAATTTTCTTTTTTATTGCAAATAGCTATGTAGATGTAACCGACCGCCTTATTAAATAAGAAACACAGAGCCAATGTAAAGGTGAAAGCCCAAGAGGTCAGAGCCGAAGCTTACCCGCTTTCCGCTAGCTAGCTTCTTCCGCCAAGAGAGCTCTCCGAAAAGGGAGCTACTTCCTGTGCGTCTGATTTATAAAGAGTTCTGGTTCTTCCTTCTCATTGGTTATAAACACAACTACGTGGCTGTCTCGTCACTGCCTCTCTGTCCAGACCTCCCACGTTTTCTATGGTTGGTATTGAGATCAAGGGCGTGTGTCACCAATGCTAGCTGTATCCTTGAACACACAGAGATCTACCTAGCTCTGCTTACCAAGTGCTGGGATTAAAGGCGTGCACCACCACCGCCCTGGCTTTCGCTATGGCTTGCTAATAGCTCTGACCCCTAAGCAACTTTATTTATTAACATACAAATAAAATCACATTTCAGTACAAATAGAATACCACTATATAGCTTTTTCTCTCATACAATATATCCCAAGCACTCATTTCCTCCCCTCCACCCCTCTCAACTGCCTCCTTACCACCACTCTACCCCAGATCCACTCACCCTGTGTTTCTTCTATAGAAAAGAATGGGCCACCAAGAGTTGATAGCCAAACACAACAAAACAAGATACAATAAGACAAAGAAAGAGCCCTCATATTTAAGCTGGACAAGACACCCCAATAGAAGGAAAAGAGTCCCAAGGGCAGGCAAAAATGTCAGATATATACCTGCTCCCACTGTTAGGAGTCCCACAAAAAAATAAATCAAGCTAACAGTCATAACATATACACAGAGGATCTAGAGCAGACCCATGCAAACCGTGTATTTGCTGCTTCAGTCTCAATGAGCCTATATGAGCCCTGCTTAGTTGATATAGTGGATTATGTTCTCCTGGTGTCCTCCATCCCCTATGACTCTTAGAATCTTTCCTCCCCTGCTGTGGGATGTTCTGTATGGCAAATGTGTTGCTAATAAAACACTGATTGGCCAGTGGCTAGGCAGGAGGTATAGGCGGGACTAACAGAGAGAATTAAAAGAACAGGAAGGCGGAGGGAGTCACTGCCAGCCACCGCCAGGATAAGCAGCACGTAAAGATGCCGGTAAGCCACGAGCCATGTGGCAAGGTACAGACTTATAGAAATGGATTAATTTAAGATATAAGGACAGTTAGCAAGAAGCCTGCCATGGCCATACAGTTTGTAAGCAATGTAAGTCTCTGTGTTTACTTGGTTGGGTCTGAGCAGCTGTGGGACTGGCAGGTGAAAGAGATTTATCCTGACCGTGGGCCAGGCAGGAAAACTCTAGCTGCACTCCCCCTCTTCCATGGTTCCCCAATCTCCAAGGGGAAGTACCAATGGAGACTTCCAATTTAGACTCTCTCTTTGCATATTAACTTGAAGCCCATGAAACAAGCCAAGGGAGTCCATGTCTGACACTGTGTGGATGACCAGGAAGCAGAGACTGGGTAACCCAGAGAACTAGGGCAGAAACAAACGTGACCCGAGAAAAAATTACTGAAATGATTCCTAATTATATTCTTCTGTACTCATAGATGTGTGCCTTGTCCAGTAATCATCAGAGAGGCTTCCTTCAGCAGCAGATGGGAGCAGGTGCTGAGACCCACAGCCAGACATTATCTGGAGTATAAATTGGATATTTATATTCTAAGGCTTAGATTATTCTGTCTATAATGCTGTTATAAAAACATTCCATTGACTTTTCAGTAGAAAGATCTAGACATTATTTTCTTCTCTGTATTTGGAACTATTTCAAGTCATTATGTATGAAATAAACTCAAATTTATGAGATCGTCTTTATTTTTTTTCAGTTTTGCAAGATAGTGTTTCTCTGTGTAGTTCTGGTGTTCTGCAAATCACTCTGTAGACCAGGCTGGGCTCAAACTCAGAGATCCACCTGCCTCTGCCTCCCAAGTGCAGGGATTAAAGGATGTGCTACCACTGCCCAGCTTTATAATTATTCTTAAAAATGTAATCATCTTGGGGCTGAGATGACTGCTCAATGGATAACATACTTTGAGGACCTGATTTCAGACTCCTCACGTCTTGGATAATCTCTGTGTGGCAGTGCATGCTTGTAACACCAGTGCTAAGGAGGGGTGGACATGGAAACTGGAAGACTCCTGTGGCTAACTGGCCAGCTAGTTTAAATGAAGAGTAAAGCTCTAATTTTAATAAGAGACCCAATTTCAAAAAATAAGATGGAGTATAATAGAGGCATATACTCCAAGTTGACTTCTAGCATGTGCGCAGACAGCTAAGTGCAAAATACACACACACACACACACACACACATACACATACATATACTGCATATACACACAATGCATATAATAAATGAATAAATCAACCAAATTCTAATTAAGCAGAACACCATATTATCTTCTATCATATATTTATCTCTAATCTATTATACCCTCTGTTGTTGAAGAACTGGGTTATTTAATTTTTTATAAATATATATGTGGTGATATTTTATTCATATGTTAATAACTAAAGTTTGCCTGTAAATCAGAGGAAATAGCAAGCTATTTTAGGTAAACACAAAAGTCAGGCAGTGGTAGCACATGCCCTTAATCCTATCACTTAGCAGGCAGGGTCTCTGTGTGTTCAAGACCATACTAGGGAACAGAGCCAAGCATGGTGACTGACAGCTTTAATCCCAGTACCAACCACAGAGACATGGAGGTCTAGACAGACAGGCAGTGACAAGGAAGTGATGTAGCTGGTTTAAGAGCCAATGAGGGGGCAGAACAGCAAGGCAACAAAATCCTGGGTAGACAGGAAGTTGTGACACTTTGGAAGCTGCGGTGTGGTAAGGTAAGGTTTGCTGGTAGCTATTCATTCCCATTTCCCTGATCTCTAAGGCTTTCACCCCTATATTTGGCTCTGTGTTTTTTCTTTCTTTCTTTTTTTTGTCTTTCTTTTTTATTTATTTATTAAATTTAATTTTACATATCAGCCACGGATTCCCTTGTTCTCCCCCCTCCCACCCCCCGACCCCCCACCTTCCCCCCAGCCCACCCCCCATTCCCATCTCCTCCAGGGCAAAGACTCCCCTGAGGATTGAGTTCAACCTGGTAGATTCAGTCCAGTTGTGTTTTTTCTTTAATAAGACCGCTTAGAAATTCATCTACATATATGCCAAACAACTATGGATTCTTTATAAATTATTATTTCATAAGAAAGATTAGAGCAGCAGTCTAGAGTTGATATTTCCAAGTGATGAATCCACAGTATCTCCTAAGGAGAAGGAGATGAACTGACTGTTTCGTTGTGATAAAAATGTTTCTGAACTAGAAGAGTGACAGATGACAACTGTTTTCTAGACGTATCTCAGGTCTGTTGGTTTAAACAAACTTATTAAGACTTTTGACCACACTGCCTACATTGCCACCAAGAGGAGAAAAAGCACAAATTTAACACCAACAGGGAGAATGACACCACCACACATGTTCCTTAGCTGCCACAATTGTCTCAGGTTTCAGGTTAGAGAATGATTGTTTTTTTGTTTTTTTGGTTTTTTTTTTAATTTATTTTATTTTATTTTACAATATAATTCAACTTTACA
>CABHPP010113960.1:0-23716 GCA_902168425.1 Peromyscus attwateri
GTCTGTCTGTCCTGGCTATGGGAAATGCCAGGGGGGTGGGGGAATAAGAGTGGCATGGAGATATTGGGGGAGTGACCAACCAATGACTGGTCCAGTCTCAGACCCATCCCATGAGAGTGAGCCCACCACCCCTGACACTGCCTGGAGTGTCAGGACCCAGAGGCTGCATGGCCCAGAGACCTAGGATAGAACCAAACACAACTGAGGGTGAGGGGTGGGGATCAATGTAATGATGCCTAATATTCTGCTATACTCATAGATTGGTGCCTAGCCCAATTGTCATTAGAGAGGCTTCATCCACTAACTGATGGAAGCAGATGCAGACTCACAGCTAAACACTGGGCTGAGCTCAGGGAATCCTGCAGAAGAGAGGGAGAAAGGATTGTAGGAGCCAGGGACATCAAGGATATCACAAGGGAACAATTAACCACAGAAACAATTAACCTGGGCTCACAGGAGCTCACAGAGCCTGGACAACAGTCAGGGAGTCTGCATGGGACCAACCTAGGTCCACTACATATGTGTGACAGTTCTGTAGCTTGGCCTACTTGTGGGATTCCTAGCAGTAGGAGCAGGGGCTATCCCTAATGCTTTTGCTGGTTTCTGGGAACCTATTCCTCATACATGGTCGCCTTGCCCAGCCTTAATACAAAGGGAGAAGCTTAGTACTATGGCAAATTGATATGCCATGCTTTGTTGATACCCATGGGAGGCCTGCCCCTTTCTGAACAGAAACAGAGGAGGAGTGGATTAGGGGCGGGGATGGGGGCGCAGTGGGGAGGGGAAACTTCGTCCAGATGTACAATAAATGAATAAATTTAATCAATTGAAAAAAAAGAGTACCATAGGGGTCAGGCATGCAATCTCAGCACTTTGGAAACAAAGGCATCGGATCTCATGAGTTTGAGACCATCTTTGTCTACACAGTGAGACCCTGGAGGAAGAGCAAGATACCAGAGAGATGCCAGTCCTGGTGGTGCATTCTTGTAATCCCAGTGTTAGGAGATGAAGGCAAGAGGATCACGAGTTCAGGGTTATCCTCAGCTACATAAGTGAGTATGAGGCCAGTTCAAGAAAACAACAGAAAGAGTACCACCAAGGGTTGGGAATATTGCTAAACGTTAAGGCAGTTGTCTAACATGTGCAAGGCCCTAGCTAGGTTCAGTCCCTACCAGAGAAAGCCCAGCAACATGGAACTGGAACCACTAGAGACTCTGTTAAAAAAGATTATTTCTGGGCGAAGAGGCACATGCCTATAATCCCAGCACTCAGGAGGCAGAGGCAGGTGGATCTCTGTGAGTTCGAGGCCAATCTGATATACATACACAGTGAGTACCAAGCCAGCCAGGGCCACATAGTGAGATGCCGTGTAAAGGAAAAATATTCATCATTACTATGTGTTTGCAGGATGTGCATGTTAGGGAGTGTTGCCAAAGCAGATGTGCGGAGGGCAGAGGACAACTTTTTGACCTCAGATCATCAGGCCCAGGACTAATTTAGTTTCTGATGCAGAAGATATTTTCTTGGAAGCTAAATATCGTAATTACAGACTTGTTCCCTTCTGGGCTTCATAGCTTAAAAGAATGAATCTTTTGGGTATTGAACAGAGGAAAGCCTTGTAGTACCTAGGAAAAGCTGTTGGAAGATGCCAGAGAAGGCAGAATTCCAATGGCTGACCAGAGGCCTAACCCAGGTGAGCTGTATTACCCGCTGTTTCCTGAGGTGAAGGCCATACAGGAGGCAGCAGTGAGCAAGCTGGTTTTGTAATCAGATAGCTTTGGGTGAGAATCCAGATGCCGCCACTGATTTATCCCTGCTAGTCACCAGTTTTCCAATCTATAAATGAAGTAAAACAGCACCTCCGAGACTGACGGGGGCTTTAGAAAGTGCACATATGCTGAGGCCTTACTGGCACCTCTTTAATAATAATATCTTTACTATGCCATGTCCTTTCCCACCTCAGGCCTTTGCTCACGACATTTTCTTAAGCAAAATGTGTTTAGTTTGTAGCTTTACTTCCTTCATCCTCACTCATTCAAATTCTCCATGATTCAGCTGAAATAACAGTGTTCTCATGAACCTCGCCTAAAATTAAGAATTTCTCTTTCCTTAAGATTGTTCTTTGGCCATATCACCATTCCTAGCCTTCTTCATCACAGTGGCTGCATCCATGTGCTCACTCCTCCTTAGACAGCAGACTTTTAGGGACGGAGCCAACTCTGACTTGACTATAGTGCCTGGCTTGTAGGAGGAGCCTAAGAAATTATTATATAGGTTCTACATTCTGTTTGCTGTATGTGTATCTTATAACACCCTAGGGACAACTTGCATAAATCAATATATTCAAATCGTTTATGTCCATTTTACAGGATTTGGTAATTTATCTTATATCTATAAGGATTAATATTACTGACTTATTTCATGGTGAGGTGAAGGCATTTAATCCTTAATTGTATTATCTCGTTAGGAATTTGCAGGATCTACTCTCCACTGCTTGATCCGAATCAATTATAAACTATTTTGATATACATCATAACGGAGCCTTTAATAAATCAAATGCCAGACTTCGTTGACTCTCCATGGGAGGCCTTACCTTCTCTGAGGAGTGAATTGGAGTTGGGGTGGGGGAATGTGGGGAGTGAGCAGGAGGAGGGGAGGAAGGGGAAACTGTGGTTGGTATGTAAAATGGGGGAAAAAAAAACCTTTAAAAAAAAAAAGAACAAATCAAGGTCAAAAGTCTGAGCTACTGCTGAAGAGGAGCCTAACCCTTAGATTTACACATTTCAACAACCAGCAAATTACCAGATACTCTTGTTTATACTCCCTGAGTGAACAGTCATTTTACCACTACCTTTATGGTACTCTTAAACGATGGAGGCAAATGACTTTGAAGGAAACTATGATTAGCAATAAACCCAAGAGCGTATATCACTTTTGCAGCCTAAACATCATAACTTTTATCTTCTTAATGTAGGTTTTAACTAAAATAGACTTCATTTGAAAGCTACAACATTACCACCCCCTTCTGTACAGTCTCTAAAATGAAAACACAATAGCTACTACATCTGAGAACTTAGGGTGTATTAACTGACATGAACAATGTAAGAGGTAAGATACAGGTATATGTACCAACTAGAAACTTGATTCCAATATAATTACATTTCACTATAATGTGTCCTAGAAGGTCCATCCACAGCCAGAGCAGGAGTGGTACTACTACACATGATTATAGAAGGCAGCATCCAGGTGAGGCAGCAGCAACATCAACAGACTACACTAGCTCCAGAGGCCATTACATGAAACTGCTCCGGAGAAGCTCACTTTAACTCCAAGAACAGCTAAATGTCCTGTACGCCTGCTGTGCTCCTGCCAGTGGAGACTTGACAGTGGGATCCTAACCTCCAAGGCCGTGCCAGCTAACCTTGAGTCCCAATGAGCACGTGCTCAGGGCTGAGAAGACAGCAAGCCAGGGCTTCTAGAGGCCAGAGCCAGAAAAGCACTAGCGGGAGAGAAGTCACTCTGTGGCAGAGGTTTCAAGAATCTGGAACCTAGAGTCGTAAGACACAGGGCAATGGATTCAAGAATCCTCTAGGATTATCACCATGGCTGTATTAGACTTTGGCAGATCACCTGATGATTCTCAGGATAAACTGAGGCAAGGAGTGGACCGTGAAAGATCAAAGCATTCAGGTCCAACATTCTGTATTTCTGATTCATTTAGTTTCTCTGAGGCCATAAGAGAAAGCAGTCAAGTCATGATTGATTGATTGATTGATTTGGTTTTTCAAGACAGGGTTTCTTCATATAGTTTTGATGCCTGTCCTGGATCTCGCTCTGTAGACCAGGCTGTGCTTGAACTCACAGAGGTCCGCCTGGCTCTGCCTCCCGAGTGCTGGGATTAAGGGTGTGCGCCACCGCTGCCTGGCACAGTCATGATTCTTTAGTCACATGGCTATTGGTTATTAAAGGCTAAAGTTTCCATCCACCTAAGTTCAAAGATCAACCTACTTAGTTATGAAGTTGGTTAGAATGGTTAGGTCTCAGATCTCCCTGTCTGGTTATGGTCTGGATGTGCTGAGGGCTTGGTTACCTGGTTTTGGTGGAAGTAGTGGAAGCTTTAAGAGGTGGGGACTAATTGGAAGGTGTTAAGCTATTGGGGCTGTGCCTTTGAAAGGTATATTGGGATCCTGGCCCCTTCCTCTCTCTTTGCTTCCTGATGGTCAGAGAGAAGAAAAAGTGCTCTCACCAGGAAGTGTGGCCTCTCACCACAGGCCCAAAGCAATGTGGCCATATGACCACAGAAACCAGGACACTAAATGACTTCCTCCTTTACAGGTTGTTTACCACAGGCATCTTGTCAGAGCAGGATGCTACCATACCTCTTCAAGCTTGAAATGCCAATGGTAACACAACAGCAGGATTTGAGCCTTCCCTCCTGTCTCCCATCCTCATTCAGTCCTTCTGTGTTCTGAAGATTCAACACGGACACATCACCGTTAGTGGTAAAGGCTTTTAAGTTAGCTCCAACACTACTGGGCTATCATCCGGAGGCAAACTACATACTTTTTTTTTTTTTTTTTGGTTTTTTCGAGACAGGGTTTCTCTGTGTAGCTTTGCGCCTTTCCTGGTACTCACTTGGTAGCCCAGGCTGGCCTCAAACTCACAGAGATCCGCCTGGCTCTGCCTCCCGAGTGCTGGGATTAAAGGCGTGCGCCACCACCGCCCGGCGTTACATACTTTTTAAAGCCCTTGTTTCCCCATTTGTTAAAACACTTATAAAAATACCATTCTTATATTGTTGGGTTGGGTGGTGGTGGAGGCGGCACACGTCTTTAATCCCAGCACTCAGGAGGCAGAGGCAGACAGATCTCTGTGAGTTCAAGGCTAGCCTGGTCTACAAAGCGAGTTCTAGGACAGGCTCCAAAGCTACACAGAGAAACCCTGTCTTGAAAAAACTAAAAAGAATTATTTTATGTGTATGAGTCTTTGCTTGCATGCATGCATGTACACTATATGTGTCCAGCGCCTGCAGAAGCCAGAAGAAGGCACCAGATCCCCTGGAACTGGAATTAGAGGTGGTTGTGAACCACTATCTGGGTACTGGGAACCAAACCCAAGTCCTTAAAAGTACCAGGAAGCTACACTGTCCCCAAACTAGATATAGCAGAGTAGTGCTGGACTGTCTGGTCAAATCTCTCCACTTACTGTATAACCTTGAACAAATGACCTGTTCTCCTTGTGCCTGTTCTCTCACCTGTCAAAGGGAAATTTTGAGAGCATCAGGTAGGTTAATAAGTAACACACACAGTTGGGTGCTGCAGTGATGGCTCAAATGAGTAAAGGCACTTCCTGTGAGCCTAACCAACTGAGTTCAATGTCTGGGATACTGAAATAGTGGAAGGAGAGGACCAACTCCCTAAGGTTGTCCTCTGACGTCCATACAAGGACCATTGCACATGTTATGTATACACACACACACACACACACACACACACACACATCCCACACACACACACACACACACACACACACAGAGAGAGACAGGGAGAGAGAGAGAGAGAGAGAGAGAGAGAGAGAGAGAGAGAGAGAGAGAGAGAACACATACATACCCCAAACAAACAAACAAGCAGATAAAGGAAAGCAAAACAAAACAAAACAAAAAAAGCAGAGCTGGGCATAGTGATGCACATCAGTAATCCCATACTCAGGAGGCAGAAGCTGAGAGCAAGAAGCCCAAGGGTAGCCTGTACTACATGAGGCCTTGTATCAAAACAAACAATGGAAAAAATGAAGTAAGACAGTAATAGTAGCTGGAAGCTGCCAGTGCTGTGCAAAGTTTACTATTATTGCCAATAACATGTACAATCTGTTTCCCGATAACCCAAATCCAGTTTTGAATTTTTGTTGTTTTGTTTGTCCCATGTAGCCCAGACTGGCTTCAAACTAATGACCCTCTACTTCTGATCCTCCTGTCTCTACCTCCCAAGTGCTGGGATTATAGGATGTAACACCAAGCCCAGTTTTAAGTGGCTGGGAATCAAACCCAGGGCCTCTAGGCAGGTACTCTACCAACTACATCCTCAGCCCCAAATCTATCTTTTCTTCTTACATGTAGTGAATTTATTCCTTTAATCAAACGATGAATATTCACTGATGCCTATCTTGTGCAAGCAGCCTAGAGACAGTTCCTGCCTTCAATATGTCTACAGTCTAAGTAGAGAGATGCAAGTTCAATCTCCAGCACCAGGGGGGAAAATGGAGCTGGACATAGCTCAGTGGAATGCTTGTCTAGCATGGACAGGGCATGGGTTCAAACCCCATCGCTACAGTCAAATCAATTAATGTAAGAAAATGTATTACCCAATAAGAGGTCAGTATGGAATGTGGCAAGGGCATCAATCATGTATTCAGAGTATATCATCAGAGAAGCTCCATTTAAGTGGAGAGGGAGGTATAGGAGTTACTGGTGTGTGGTGAGGAGTGGGACTAATGGAGGGAAGAACAAGCATTCTACAATATCTCTTGCTGTATCTCCTTTCTTCCTAATAGCTGCTACTTGAGGCCTGACCATAATCATGTCCATCTAAAAGTCAATGCTACTCAAAGTGTGCACACATTTGTTGAGATCTTATTAGAATTCCAAATATGACTTAGTAAGTCTCAGCTGATGCCCACAGTGCTGAGATGTAGCTCTGAGAAGAAATGAGGTAATTCCACTCCTGTGTAGGCCTGCAGACATGTTAAATTCAACTTATTTACACATGACTATCAACAGCTTGCTTGCTTTAAATCTGACCATATTACTTTGTTTATAATGCCCCCAAACCGTCCCTTCTAACACTGTACTCAAAATCAAGTTCCAACTCCTTAGCATGTTTTGCCTCGGCTTCCTCAGAGAGCCTTGGTTCTTCACATTCTACTTCCATACAGTGAGCAAGGGCTCACAGAGCACATATGTGCCTTGCAATTTTTTTTTTTTTTCCGAGACAGGGTTTCTCTGTGTAGCTTTGCGCCTTTCCTGGAACTCACTTGGTAGCCCAGGCTGGCCTCGAACTCACAGAGATCCGCCTGGCTCTGCCTCCCGAGTGCTGGGATTAAAAGCGTGCGCCACCACCGCCCGGCTTGCCTCGCAAATTTTACAGCTTGGCTGTAAATTCCTTCAGTACACATTTCCAGCTCCTGGTCTAGGTTAAGAATAAAGTCTAGGCTAGCCTCGGTGGCATGTTCTAATCTCAGCCCCAGGAGATAGAAGATCAGAAGTTGACAGCAGCCTTTGCTACACAGTGAGTGTAAGATCAACCTGGGCAGGGAAACTTGTCTCAGAATAGCAAACCAGCAGAGCTGGGGAAGTAGCTCAGAGGGTGCAAGTGCTTGTCATGCGAGCCCAAGCCTTTGTCTGCACTTCTGGAACCCATATAAAGAGCTGGGTGCAGTCAGTGGTGAGCATCTGCAACCCCGCACTACTACAGAAAACAGTGAGGCAGACAGAAGAATCACCCAGCTCCCAGGCCAGCTCACCTGGAGGCACCAGCAAGACACAAGAGAGATCTTGTCTTAAAACAAACATGGAAAGGTGGGAACTGATTCCAGAGAGTTGTCCTCTGACCTCCCTAAGGGGTCACGACCCCAGGTTGAGAACAACCGGTCTTATTCTTGTATTTCAAGTCCCTAAAATTTAGTAAACTAGCAGTGAAGGTGTCCTGCTAAGACTAAGTAGCTAACTCAGAGAAAAGAATAATAAAATATAGGACAGGTCCCTCGAAGGAAAAAGGAAGGAAACGGGAAACAGATGTAAGAAGGGACAAAACAAACAGAAACAAGTATAACCCAGTTGTAACTAGTTCGGCTAAGTGTACCTTCTCTTTACTATCCAACCAGGTTTCTCAGCTAAGCAATTACGCAATTTAGAGACTGTAGTATACCTGAGCACCAAGCGACCGTCCTCACTTCCTCTAGGTCTTTTAGAACCTGGGAGTGGAGTGTGGACTTCAATCCATAATTCTCCTGACATAGCAAACACAGATCTACTTAGGTCAGGGTTCAGTTCGCTGCACACTTAGCACCACCAGCCAAACCTGCCTCACGGAGAAGTCAAGCTTGACTTGACCTTCAAAACTTCTTAAAACCTAAAAAAATCAAGGGTTGGGAATTTAGCTCAGTGGTAGAGTGCTTGCCTAGCAAGCGCAAGGCCCTGGGTTCAGTCCTCAGCTCTGGGGGAAAAAAAAAAACCTAAAAAATCAGAATCAAGAAAAAAATTTGCACTAAGGGCTCTCAATTTTATTACAGAATTGGGCATTGAAAGTGGCATGTAAAATATGGAAGTGTGTTGTTATTAAATAAATGTCAATTACAGAGTTTTCACTATATTCTTTCCTTTTAAGTAAGCTTTCTAGAAACATAATTTATCCACATAAAAAGTACACAAATCAAAAGGTTGTAGCTTGATAAAATTTTAGAAGCCCATACACTTATATTCCACTCACAGACAAGAACATTCCAGGGTTGGGGATTTAGCTCAGTGGTAGAGCGCTTGCCTAGCAAGCACAAGACCCTGGGTTTGATCCTCAGCTCAAAAAAAAAAAAAAAAGAACATTCCAGATAAGAACTCTGTGATAGAGTGCTTGCTTAGAATGCATAAAAAACAAAACAAAAACAAAAACAAAAAAACCATGTTCAAGTGTGGTGGTGCATGTTTATAACCCTAGAATACAAGATCTAGAGAAATTAAATAAATAACTTCCCTTAGATTCTTACAGCATTGATTTGGGGTGGTGGTGGGGATGAATCTGTCTGTCCGTGATTTTCTTTTTTTCTCTTTTAGATAGGGCTTCCTATGTACTCTTGGATGGCCTTGTACTGGCTATGTGCCAAGATTGGCTTCAAGCATGTGGCAATTCAATAGCCTGAGTTTGAGGATAAAGGCAATGACACTATGTTCAGCTTTGTCTTTGACTTTTGGGGGTACCTTAAGTGTTCAGAAACCCTTTGTAATCAACAAGGATTAAGTAGAATTCTCCCCTCAATAGTAGGTGGTAGAGACTGCTTCCAGGCCCTCCTCTCCCCACATCAAAATCTAATACTTAAATAAATGGTCTCTTATTTATGTAGAACACACATCTGCATAATTCATCTCCAGATAGTTCATAATGAATGATACAATGTAAAAGCTGTGTAAGTAGTTATCATAATCCCTTCAAGACACATGAGTGACCAGGCCCCTCCCCTGAGGACCTCCAACGGCCAGATTCCACCCACAGGACACTAATTGCTTTAACTGCTGGACCCAGCCCCCACCCTACAGAGTAAAAAGCCCAATCTTTGGATGTGACACCTACCAATCTCCACCCTTGAAAGCTCCACCCTGAAAAGTTCCGCCCCCCTGCCCCAGGAAACTCAATATAAAGCCTGTGTCCTGCTCAGTTCTCCGCTGTTTCCTGCCTGAGCAGAAGCAGCCATCCTCCTGGGTTTTTGTTGTTGTTGTTGTTGTTGTTTTTGTTTTTGTTTTTCCCTCCCAATAAATCTCCTGTATGAGGTTTGTTGTGTGATATGACTTGGTGGTATTCGATGGCTCCCGACTGCCAGGATACCTTTCCATCTGAGCTGTAATGCTTACAGTTGTACTGTACTGTTTGATGAACAATGACAAGAGAAAAAGTTTAAGTATTCAAACACAATTTTTATTTTAATCTCTTTAGTCTGCAGTCAGTGAATTCACAAATGTAGAGTTGGGGAATACAGAGGGCCAACAGTCGAGTATTTCTACTCCCATTAAGAGACTAACAAGACTTAATGGTTCCAAAATTGCTGGTGCATTTTCTAACTTTTCTACATTAAGGATATACAACATTGATTATCTTATTAAAAGAAAAATAAATGTGTGGTAGACAGAATGATGTCTCAATAATATATTCATCCTTTGTAACAGAAGAACAGAAGTAAACATAGACAGCGTTATGGATTTGGTGATAATGGAATGAAAGAATTTACATCTAAGAGGTCCATCCTTCCACACTATGAGGGAGGGGACTGTAAGAGAACTAGGGAAGGGGGAGGTAAAGAAACTGGCTTAAAGAAAGAGAACCGGCAGGTGGTAACTGGAGATAGGTAAGCAGCAGCAAAGCAAGTTTCTAAGTAGGGCAGCAATATCTCTGCAGAATGGTGTGACAAAAATACTCTCAGGACGATGGCTCACTGTGCAACTGATACATTCAAGGGAGAGTGCAGCAGCCAGAAATGAGAGCAACTTAAGGTCAGCCTTAAAGCAGCTACAGTCTGGGTCTCCAGATTATATGAAAAAGAAACGACAAACATGAGAAATCATGGAAGAACTAGGAGGCTCACCACTTTCAATGTATTATTCAGATTCCACACACCTGAAAGCTTCTACATGACGGTCCTGGTGTCTGTGACAAGCACTATTATCATCTCTCTGCCTGCCACTCTCTTGTCAAAAAATGAGTCTGATTACTTTAAAATATTCATTGGTTTTTCAGCTGTCCTCATGATAACCAAATATACAATATTCCAGTGAGTTCCAAAGCAAATTAATCAAGTATAATCATTATTAGAAAGAGGCTATTTTTACAACCAAGGATAAGGCATCATTTATCTAAGAAACAAAAATGTAAGAAGCAAAAATGGTTGTCTCCCCCTGCCCTTATTTCTGGAGACAGGGTTTCTCTCTATTATGTAGCTCTGGCTGTCCTGGAACTTGCTATGTAAACTAGGCTGGCCACAAACTCAGAGATCTACCTGCCTCTGCTATGGTTAAGAGACCAGAGTCATTTAGGTGAATCTTCTGGGAAGTATTTCCTCAGGGTCAGCACATAGAAGCTATGGTTCAGAGGAGTCAAGGCTGCATCTCAAGCTGACAAAAACTTGGAAATGTCTAAGTGTCTCCCATGTGGTACTAGTTTTTGTGGCAAGAGAGCTGCAAGATTGAGAAGGTCACAGAAAGCAGCTGAGACTTGGCACTGGGAAAGGCTATTGGTAAAGGTGTAGCCTCAGTTGCAGTGAAGACCTCAGGATTGAAGGGATTGTGGAGAGAAACTGAGGCAAGGTTGAAGAGAGGCCAGGAGGCCATTGGTAAGGGTGCAATCTCAGTTGCTGTGGATACCCCACATATTGGAGACTACCAAGGGCAGTGGCAGTGGTGCCAGCCTGAGCCTACCAGACAAGCTGTATGTGGAGTGGATGATAGGGCCTGCCCAAGCTCTTGGAGCCCAGAAGATACTGAGCTAGTTCCAGATGCTGAACAGTGAAGATTTTGTTTACACCGCTGAATGTTGGTTTTTCTTGGTTTTATTCTGTGTCCTGATTCTGCTATTCTCTCTTGGAATTAATAAGTATGTAACTTATTTTAGATTTTACAGGAGCCCACAGTTGAGATATTGGACTGTTTAAAGGGATCTTGGATTTTAAGAGTGTTGAAAAACTTAAAGACTGCTGAACTTTTCAAGTTGGACTGTGTTTTATATTACAATATTAACATGAGCTCTTGGGGACAAACAAAAAAGAAAAGGTTATAGTTGATGTGTTTGTGTGTCAAGTTGATAAGAGGTCAATTGTATAGTGGTATTTTATTTGTACTGAAATGTGATTTTATTTGTATGTTAATAAATAAAGTTGCCTAGGGGTCAGAGCTATTAGCAAGCCATAGCGAAAGCCAGGGCAGTGGTGGTGCACACCTTTAATCCCAGAACTTGGTAAGCAGAACTAGGTAGATCTGTGTGTGTTCAAGGATACAGCCAGCATTGGAGACACACGCCTTTAATCTCAATACCAACCATAGAAGACCTGGAGTGACCACAGACAGGCAGTGACAAGATGGTCATGTGGTTGGGTTTACAACCAATGAGAAGGCAGAACAGAATTCTATTTAAAGACGAACGCACAGGAAGTAGTTCCTTTTTCGGAGAGGTCTCTTGGCGGAAGAGGCTAGCTGGAAGCAGGTGGGTAAGGCTCTTAGCTCTGACCTCTTGGGCTTTTATCTTTACATTGGCTCTGTGTTTCTTATTTAATAAGACGGTTGGTTACATCTACACAATTGTGCTGGTTAGTTTTGGTCAACTTGAGGTAAACTAGAATCCTGGGAGGAAGGCAACTCAATTGAGGAATTGTGTCCATCAGCTTGGCCTATGGACATGTCTGTGGGGCATTTTTTTTTTAATTGTCAGTTGATGTAGGAGGACCCAGTGCCATCTCTGGGCAGGTGGACTTGAGCTGTATAAGAAAAGTAGCTGAATAAGAGAAAGGGAACAGGATATAAGCATCATTCCTCCACTGTCTCTGCTTCAGTTTCTCTCGAGGTTCCCACCTTGAATTTCTAGACTTGGCTTTCCTTGATGATCAACTATAACCTGTAAGCCAAATAAATCCTTTCCTCCTCAGACTAGTTTTGCTTTTATCACACTAATAGAAACTATGGTGATCTGAATGAGAATGGCCCCCATAGACTCATATATTTGAATATCTGGTTCCCAGTTAGTGGAACTGTTTGGGAATGATTAGGGCATGTGGCCTCGTTGGAGGAGGTATGCCACTTTGAGGTTTCAAAAGCCCTCTCTATTCCCAGTTAGCTCTCTCTGTATATATCTCATATTTGTGGGTCAGATGTAATTAATCTCTCAGCTGATGCTCCAGCACTGTGCCTGCCTGCCTGTTGCCATTCTCCCTGTCATGATGATCATAGATTCTAACTCTCTTGAACTGTGAACCACAATAATCTCTTTCTTCTATAAGTCATCTTGGTCATGGTGTCTCTTCACAGCAACAGAAAAGTCACTATGACAGAAACCAAACTAGGACAGTAGGTAAATTTGCAAATAAAGATTGAAAATAGAGGGGTTGACTGATGTTATGTTCCATGCTCTGGATGATTTCAAGACAAATTTGCTCTGACTTAAAGGTTATAAACTGATTCTTGCCTGAAAGGGCTATAAATTCCTCTCATGAAGTTCATAAATCATTTTAATTTTGTTTTTAAGTACAGTTCTCTACAATAAAAATGTTCTAGCCAAACTCTTCTGCCATGGGCTATGGACATGGCTTAATGGTAGACAGCTTGCATAACACATATGAGGCACTGGGATTTTCTCCCCAGCACTACAAAACAAAACAAACCTTCCAATCTTAAAGCAATGCTGACATTGCTACACCTAGCTGCAAGAGAATGTCTTAATGCTACTCACAGTGAAGACTTATGAAAAACCTTACTCAAACCCACAAGACTCCAAGTAGTCATACTGGTGGCTTGAGGTGTCCAGTTGCTGAAAACAACCCAAGCACACAGGGAGATCAACATAACCTAGTTAGTCTGCCATGTTTCCTTACTAAGCCTTTTCTTTTGTTCTCTGTAGCAGCTGTAAAATGTTACCTTTGCAAATGTCAACTATAACACCTAGTACTAGGATTGTCTATCAGTTGACAGGGTGGGTGCTGGCCTAGCATACCAGAAGCCCTGGGTTTGATCTCCAGCACCACCTTGAACCAGGGTAGAAGCAAAAAGATCAGGAGTTCAAGTTCAATCTTGACCTAGCAAGGTTCTAGATAACTGCATGAGACCCTGTCTCAACACAATTCTAATATTTACCCTGTCTTAATCTCATTACTTCTAATCTCTCTGTCTCCTTCAAATCATGACATAGAAAATGGTCTTTCAATTTTTATTTTTATCATTATTATCATTATTATTATTTGTTTTGTTTTGTTTTTTCGAGAAAGGGTTTCTCTGTGTAGCTTTGCACCTTTCCTGGAACTCACTCTGTAACCCAGGCTGGCCTCCAACTCACAGAGATCCGCCTGGCTCTGCCTCCTGAGTACTGGGATTAAAGGCGTGCGCCACCACTGCCCAGCTGGTCTTTCAATTTCTTTACACCAAAACCCACAAACTTCTACACATCCATTCTTCCTCTCCTTCCTTGGTTTGGAGAGAGGATCTCATTGTGTATCTTGGATAGGTCTTGAATTCTCTACATAGCCAAGAATGAGTTGTAGCTTTTGATCCCCGCCCCCAGCTCCCCAGGGTTGGGGTGACGGCTGTGTACTACCACCCCCAGTGTCCCTTCTGTTTCGGTGGAAGAGGAAGGATTTTCTTTTCCCAACTCATTCTTTCCACCAGTGCTCTCGATCAAATTCTCTCTCATCTTTTTGGGAACTACTCTCTGTCAACAAACTCCTCTCCTGTTTATTCAACTTTTCAGTGTCTAGTAGCTTCTTCTCATTAGCAGTGAATATGTTCAGGTTTCTCCTGTTCCCCAACGTAAGTTCACTGTCATCCCCTTAAGCTATTGCTCTCTACACTCATCTTCATAGCCATACCTTTTGACTTTCTAAACTCACATCCCCGTGGTCTTCAGTTGACTGCCAAGTGAAACTATTGAAAGGGCTGCAGTCACTAAGCCCTTGTTGCTAATCTAAGGTTCTTCTCAGCTTTCCTCACATCTCTGGATTTTCACTGATAGCACATCCTCCTTGAAAGACTCCCTTCCCTCAGCCTCTCTGGCACTATGCCCACCTTTCCTCTGATCTCCAAGATACCTTTCTTTTTAGTTTCCTTTGGAGCTTTTCTCTTGTAGTCCCTTACTTGGAGCAGCTCTTGAAGATTCTATGTAGTCTGCTTCTTCTTAGTAGCAAACATTCTCTTGAGCAACTCCATCACTTTATTTATTCTTAGTTTTTGTTTTGTTCTGTTTTTTAGGCAGTATCTCCTGTAGTTCAGACTGGGGTCAAACTTACTATGTTGCCAAGAATGACTCCAGTTGAGCCTCCTTTCTTCTCTTCTTAAATGTGCCACGATGACAGGCTTCATTTATTGACTTATTTGCTTTTGGTTTTTGAGGCAGAGTCTCATTAGGTAGCCCTGGAACTCACAGAGAGTTCTTGCCTGCTACTGCCTCCTGAGTGCTGGGGTTAATGGCATGTGCCATGGCCGGCCTTTCATTTATTTTTAATATGCAAGTAATTTCCAAAACTCTGTATCTAAAACCTTTGAGTTTTAGTCTCAGCTGATGGCTTACTAGATGACTTTAGTCTATAATGTCCCCAATAATGTTCTCAGTATAGCATGGCTAGTTGCTTGCTTACTTTTTTTAGTAAATGAAATAAATAAAAAATAAGTAAACAAGGCCGGGAAAATGCCTCAGTGAGGAAAGGTGCTTGTTGCCCAGCCTGACAACCTGAGTTCTATCCCCAGTGCCCTCACAGTAAAAAAGAGAAAACTGATTCTTACAAGTTGTCTTCTGACCTCCACACATGCACCGCAGTATGCCTGGGTGTACCCACCCACACCTGGCCACCTCACAAAAATACATACATAAATGTAGTAAAATAGATGAAAAATTACAGCCATGCTGGTACTATGAAGGAAATGACCAACATGCTAAAGTATGAAGGGAAGATGTCACTTTAGAGAGAGTCATCACAAAGGGCATTTAAAGACAGTAGCATCAGACGGATCAGAGATCACTGACTCTATGAAACAAAGGCTATACTCTCTCCAGAGACCTGAAGTAAGAAAGAACATGTTTACAGAATGAAGAGATAGCATGCAGCTGGAGTTTAGTGACGGGAGGAAGAATGAGGTTACTCACACCAGGGCAGCTAACAACTACTTTTGTTTTGTTTTGTTTTAAAGATTTATTTATTTATTATGTATACAGTGTTCTGCCTGCATGTATGCCTCCAAGCCAGAAGAGGGCACCAGATCTCATTACAGATGGTTGTAAGCCACCATGTGGTTGCTGGGAATTGAACTCAGGACCTCCGGCAGAGTAGCCCATGCTCTCAACCTCTGAGCCATCTCTCCAGCCCCCACCCCTTTTTAAAGATTTATTTATTTATTATGTATACACTATTCTTTCTGCAGGCCAGAAGAGGGCACCAGATCTCATTACAGATGGTTGTGAACCACCATGTGGTTGCTGAGAATTGAACTCAGGAACTCTGGAAGAGCAGCCAGTGCTCCTAACTTCTGAGCCATCTTGCCAGCCCCTCAACTACTTGTAACCCTAGTTCCAGGGGAACAGATGTCCTCTTATGGCCTCCGAGGGCACTAGTGTGCATGCCCATATATAGATAGTTACAACACACAAAATAAATCTTTACTTTAAAAGATAAAGAACTTGGATTTGGGGGCTTCGAGTGTACTTCAGTTGGAAGAATGCTTACCTGGAATGCAGGGGGCTCTGGGTTTGATTCATAGCACCACATAAACCAAGCATGATGGCATAGGGGCACATGCCTGTAATCCAAGCACTTGGAAGGAGATAGGAGGGTCAGAAGTTCAAGGTCATCTATCTCAGATACACAGGGAATTCCATGCCAGCCTGGGCTACAAGAGCTTGGATTTATACTAAATTTAACAGGGGCTAGTACAGAATTTTAAGGAAGTGAGTGACTGAACAATTTATACTTACATCTACTGCTGTGTGGAAAAAGGATTAGAGACCGGCAAGAAGGGAAGCGATCAGAAAGCTGATACAATAGGTCAAGTGTGAGCCATGGTATCAGGAGCGGCTGACAGCAGTGAAGCTGGAGGAAGCGGACAGCCAGGAGGTGATTCTGAGGGCAGTGCTCATTAGACTTGCTAACAGACTGGGTTTAAGAAGTGCGAAAATAAAGAGCGACTTGATTTTACACTGAACAGTTAGGCTGGTGATGACTTGTTGAGTAAAACCTTGGCAGGGTAAAGAAAAATTTCATTGCAGAAGTCACAAGTTCCACTTGGACATGTAATGTCTAGAATATCTTCACATTTGCCTTTTAAAATTTTCGGTGTTCTGAGGTAAGGTCTCACACCATAGCCTAGGCTGGTCTGGAAATCCCCTGTGAACTAGGCTGGTTTCTCAAACTCCTGGCAACCCTCCTTCCTCAGCCTCTCAGTGCTGGAGTTAGAGGCCTGAGTCCGCACGCCCTGCTATCGACACAGACTATACAGGCAGCTAGGAGAGTGTGGAGCTCAAGAAGAGGTCTACACTGGAAAGAGCATCACCAGAAGATGGCCAGTCCACAGTAGCAGACTCAAGTCCTGACGTTCCATTTGTTTCTGAAAGCTTGAACTTTTACTGTGGAAACAAACACTTTCAGGGTTCCTTGTTTGCCCCAATCCCCACTACTTACTGTCAAATTTCATTAAGGTAGCAGGTTCCCTTCGTTCATTCTCAAGAAAATGTCTACCAATGCTCAAGTGTCCACGATGGAAAAAGCAGCCAACACTACTGACTTCATGGACCCCATGAAAAGGTACTGGGACCCCCCCCACACACACACACACACTGGGAGATCACAGGACCACACTTGGAGAGTCAGTAAGTGGTGCTGATCTATCACTGTGAGGTCTGGAAATTAACAAAGGCTCCATGGAGGAAGTGGGCATGACCGTTTGCCACCTGAAAACAGATTTGTCATTCTTACAAGCTTGTGGCCTAATCTCTCATAATCTAAGACTGCCAAGGGGATTTCCATTCTACCTTCCCCTTCTATCTCAGGGGCTTTTCAAAGCCAAAAGAATTTTCACAAAAATGCTAAAAACACGTCATTTGTCTTTTTTTCACTTTTCATTCTCTGAAGCATCTCCCCAGACCTTCCCCTTTATCATAAAAAACCAACTGTGATATAAGCAATTAGAAATAAATAATTGTTATGGGACTTGTACAGCAATATGATCTTGGAAGAAAACTAGTTCTTAATTATTTTTTAAGATTATTTTTATGTTTTTTGGAGAATGTGCATGTGTGTGTGTGTGTGTGTGTGTGTGTGTGTGTGTGTGTGTGTGTGTCAGAGAGGGGGGTTATCTGTGCAGGAGTCCACAGAGAACAGGAGGTCCACTAGAAGTGGAACTGCTGATGGTTGTAAGCTACCTGATGTGGGAACTAATGAGTCATCTCTCTAGCCCACAGTGCTTAATTCTGGCCATCAACAATTTTATTTACCCATTATCTGCATGTTCCATACCTTACCATATAATCTAAGGAACTGAGGTCTCTGCAGAAAAGTGCATTCTAACCCTTCAACCTCCAATAAGGTCCTTCAAGAAACATGAATCCCAGATTACTGACAAAGTGCAACAGTGGCCCACTCCCTTAGGACAAAATCAACATAGGCATTCTGCTTTAGGGGTAATGCAAGGGGTGAACTCTCAAACTTCTTTGGAGATCGCCAATCTGCCACCAAGAACATAACAAAAAGGAGAGTGTGTAAGTCTTATGCTTTGTATGTGCAATGTCCTTCATGGGCTCAAGAGTCTGAACACTTGGTCTCTAGATGGTTGCACTATTTTGTAAGATTGTGGAACTTTCAGAAGGTGGAGCCTTGCTAGAAGTTAGTCCCTGGGTGTGAGCCTTGGGTTTTTAAGGTCAGGCCCCATTTCTTGTCAGCACTTTACCTCCTGATCTGTCAAAGTGTGAGGAGAGGAGTGGTCCAACCGCAGGTCCCTGCCACCCTGGCCTTTGTTTTCCTCCCCACACAGAACTGTATCCCTCAAAGTGTGAGCCAAATTAAACCCGTCCTCCTTAAGTTCCTTCTTGGCAGCTACTTGGCCACAGCAAGAAGAAGAGTAACACAATGAAGTTTATCTAGGCTCAGCTTCATTTTAAAAGGCTTTTCTCCCCAGTACAGTTACCTCTGTTAACAGTATCTAAGTAATCTCTAATATTCTGACTAGTGCTTGGACTTCTCAGATCATCTACAATGGTGACCAACACACCCCTTGTGCTTACAATGAAGTCTAATCCAGAATTGTTATATGTCGAGGCGGTGTAATTAAATGAATGGCACACACTAAAAAGAAATGCTTACGGATTAAAGTCCTCTGCTCATAAAGTCCTCAGTGTCAAAGTAAAACAGGGACATGAAGAGTAAAATGAAAAATTAGAAAATAAACGCAAATTCAGAAGAGGAAATCCACTCGAGCTCATCTGATTTGGATGGAGAGGGAAAGCAGGGCTCTGTCTGGGTACAAATAAACGCAGGCTAGGTTCAAACTAGAACTCAGTAACATTCTATGCTAAGCTGGGAAGAAATGGCCACAAACAATCAACATGTCAAGTAGGTGGAACTGAGAAATAAGTGTTACACCCAGGGACTGGAGAAGTGGTTCGGAGGTGAAGAGCACTGACTGCTTCCAGAGGACCTAGGTTCAATTTCCATGGTGACACAAGCATCTGTAACTCCAGCTCCAGGAGACCTGACACTCTCTTCTGGCCTCCGGGGTCAACAGGCATGTGGGGCATGGACATGCATGTGAGCAAAACACCAAACATAAACCGAGCAAGGAGTGGTGGTTCCTACCTGTAATCCCAGCACTTGGGGATAGAGGCAGGAGGATCAAGAGCTCAAGATTAGCTTGGGCTACATGAGACCCTGCTAAAAAAAAGTTAACACTCAACCCAAGGAGCTTATTCTGCAGGTACTGGCTTAGTGTGGCTGCTTTTAAATAAGTCTTCTCTGATTGGAGCTGAGGTCCATCATTCTCTACCCATTTCCTTTATTTTCTTCAATTACTTACCACTACTTGAAACCACTTACTTTTTGCTTTTCCTTTCAGAATTTAAGCTTCATGAGAACAAACACCTGAAATACATTATTCACTTAGCACAGTACTTCCTATATTCAGTTAATATATATTCACTGAAAATGATATAGCTTCTACCAAGGAAAGCCTAATAGTTCTGAAGCAAGAGAGATTAAACTAACAAGGCAAGAGTTGGGGAACATTGTTGTACATCTGTGGGTTCTGGGTGTACACTGGGTTAATAACACTGGATTGGGGTTTGAAGAAATGAGGTATATCTAACTCCCTCTAGCTCCAGAAATGTCATGAGACTTTACATCTCTATGCCTTTAATAAAGGCAGTATACTAAAGGGAATCTATTTATAGAGTGCATTCTACATTCCAAATACAATGTAGTTGGCCATGTATTACCTAACTTACCCTTGTAACAACCCTATGTGGTAAGCGGTTTTTTATTACCATCATCTTACAATTGAGGAAACAAGTGTAGTCATGTCAAGTGATTAACCCAAGATCACAGCTAATTTGGGACAGTCCTAAGACCCAAATCCAGGTACCTTTGCACTCGTTATCTGGAATGCCCTATTCTCAGACATTTTCTAAATGTATGTACTCCTCTTAACCTTGAACTCTGTTGATGCCAAGAAGCCCATCCTCACAGCATTTTTGAAGCAATAGGCAAACATGGCTATGCTAGAGATTTGGGATAAATGATTCTAAGAAACTGGGTTGAGGAACAGTGTGAATAACTAAATATACAACTGAGTTAAAGTGTATGGGTTGCTGTAAAGTAGGTCATAATCCTAACTTATGATATACACTAACAGATAATAAGGCAAAGTTATAGTGTGGACTATAACTCAGAGGTTATAGCTACTTTCCTCAGGAGCTTCTGTATTTTGTTTTGTTCTTTGTTTTTACGGCATGTCACCTCTGCCTCACGGAGCCACCTGGAGCATCTTGTACCGTCCTATCCTATCAGTAACCTGGCTTCTTTCCCAGTATGAAAATAAATCCTATCTATTCAGCACAGAATTGGGTTGGTTAGTGTGTGCTCTCATATATTTATATACAAACTCTGCAGTTTCACCCTTGGTTCAGACTTAGGTCTTTGCCCAGGGGTTATTGGGCAAAGCATGAGAGTTTTTCTTGGTTTATAACCATATCTCTAATTTTTAAAGTCCATACACGGTAAATGTAGAAAGAGTCCAAAGTTCATCCTTTTTACTTCATTTTACAGGTAAGAAACTGAGACCGACTCATAGCCTAAGTAACCTCTTGCAAATATGATACAATTAGAAAATACCCGGAACTTGAAGATAAAAGTTATGTGAGGTGCAATGTAGTTACATTCTTTTCCTAGTTGTAGGGAAGAGCAACCAGCAACCTGTGGCAGAATAGTTTCAGTGGAAGAGAACAGTAGAACAGCTGAAGTTAATGTGCTGTCACTTTTTAAAGGTGTATTTTATTACCTTTCATTATGTGTGGGTATGTGCCTGCATGTGGCATGTGCATGAGTGCAGATGTCTGAGAAGGCAAGAGGTCAGATCACTGGAGCCAGACTGCAGGTGCGTGCTGGGTCCTCTGTAAGAGCATCTTAACCACTGAGCCATCTCCATCCCTGTGTAGGGATCTGTATTAGAAAATATGATGAAAGGAATAACGCCCCCACTGCTGTGTGCCAAGCACACCACAGATATATATACACAACTCATTTATCCTCCTGAAAATCCTGTAAAGTACATCTTTAAAATCTGGGTTTTGTTCTTTGTTCTCTACCCCCTTTTCTAAATTAGGTAACAGGTTCCTGGCACAAAGTCCCAAGGTCGAGAGTGTATTGTGAAATCGGCCTATTCTGCCCCTTTCCTTCCACATTTGATTACTCTCTGGAGGGAAGTCTTACTCGTGTATTCTTTTCTAGAGATTTGTGTGTGGAGGAGCCCCATGTTTCTTTTCCTACACAATGGCAGTCGCTTACCATATAGCTCTACTCAGTTTCCCCCTCAGTATCTACAGAGTCTCTACCTTTAACTTCTGCATATTTCTCTATTTTGGATATCCAAGAATCCAATATTTACTTAAACAGTCACCAAGCAACAGACACTTGAATTGTTCGTATCTTGTACAATGTGTCACTATAATGCTATCACATTTTTTAAGAGAATTTTTGGTCAGGTGTGGTGGCACACACCTTTAATCTCAGCACTTGGGTGGCAGGGGCATGTGGATCTCTGTGAACTCAGGCCAGCTTGGTCTACTAAGTAAGTTACAGGTCAGCCATGGCTACACAGTGAGACACACTATTTTTTATTTGCTTATTTTTGAGAAAAAATAAAATCAATTATTTCCCTAAGGACTATCTAGTCAATCTTGCTTATTTGTTTGTATGTCTGTCAAGGCAGGGGGCAGACACTTGCCACGACATATGTATAGAGGTCAGAGGACAACTTGCAGGATTTGGTTCTCTCTTTTTCCCATCTGGATTCTAGGGATCAAACTCAGATCTTCAGGCTAGATGACACTTTTATCCACTGAACCATGTGTGACAATCATTTGTAACATACATTTCCAGAAATGTCATTCTTCCCTTTCATGTACAAAATTTTATTTGCCTTTTCATATTAAAAAATGTGTATGCCACTAGAAATGAAGAAAGGGGATTCATCAGTCAGAAAATTTAGCCAACTTATTAATCCCAGTTTTATAGACTCTAATATACACATGGTTATAGTCCAAGATCTCTCTATCATCTCAGAAACTGTTTGGAATCCATAGGGAAAGGGGGCTGTGGTAATTGAAATGGATTAATATATAGAATCTGCAAGGCCTGGAGACTCCTATCTCTAACTAATCTGAGCACTTGGGAGGCTAAGGCAGAAAGATCAGGAGTTCTTCAATAGCTTGGGCTACATTGTTAAGACACTATTGCAAAGACAAAGGTGTGTGTGTGTGTGTGTGTGTGTGTGTGTGTGTGTGTGTGTGTGTGTCTGTGTGTCTGTGTGTCTGTGTGTAAAGTACTCCTTCAAGTGCTTTACTGAGAGATCACCCCAGCCCCTTCCACAGCTTTTTGTTTGTTTTTACATGTACTAAGAAATTCTCATCTATACCAAGGTTATGAAGATTTTCTCCTTTGCTTTTTCCCTGTAATCTATAATCTACTTTTTGGCTAATTCCTATACATGGAATGAGATAAGGTCAAAGATCACTTTTCCTCCAAAATGGATGTATCTAATTGTTTAGCACCATTTGATGAGAATAATATCCCTTCCGAACTGAGTAACTTTGACTCCTTTGTCAAAACACAATTCATTGTTTAGTAGTGGGTCTATTTCTGTATTATCTATTTTGATATATTGACCTACATGCCTATCCTACTTCTTTTAGGGTCAGTACCTATCGTGACATGAGCAGAAGGTAATGAATTTAAAAATCTGCACAATCCTTTCCCATTTCTCCAAGCCATCACCTTCTTTTCTTCTTTATACATTTAGCAGAAAATAGCCTTCAATGTAAAAATCACTTAACTCTCTATATACCCAAATATAAAGTGATCCCTGGGTGAAGATTTTATTCTATAATATAAGCCAAAAAAGAAAACAATATGAAAGTTAGTCTGAATTCATTAGGAACAGACCACTAAAACCAAACAGTACCTTTGTGCCCCCTAGTGGCAGAAAATAATAAGGCTCTGCCAATCAAGAAAGAAAACAAACTATTCACAAATACAGTTAACACACCAATAACGTGATTGATGTTTTCATGAAATCCTGATCCCCCTGCCTATGCCTCTCATGTCCTGGTGTGATACCACCACATCCATCTCTTCAACTTTTTTTTTTTTTTTTCCGAGACAGGGTTTTCTCTGTGTACACCTGGCTGTCCTGGAACTCGTTCTACAGACCAGGCTGGCCTCAAACTTGGAGATCTGCCTGCCTCTGCCTCCCAAGTCTCTTCAACTCATTTAACACAAAAAGTTTTCATTAAAAATTAAGCTGGAGGTTGGGGATTTAGCTCAGTGGTAGAGTGCTTGCCTAGCAAGCACAAGGCCCTGGGTTCAGTCCTCAGTTCCAGAAAATAAAAAAAATTAAAAAAATTTAAAAACAAAAAACAAAAAACAGTTGGGGATTTAGCTCAGTGGTGGAGCGCTTGCCTAGCAAGCACAAGGCCCTGGGTTCGATCCTCAGCTTCCAAAAAAAAAAAAAAAA